>PVJO010018503.1:0-27774 GCA_004026905.1 Hystrix cristata | reverse complement strand
TGCTCTTAGGAGGTGGGGCCTAGCTGGAGTGGGTAAGGGGAGACAGGTTACTTGGGGGTTCTGCTTCCTGGCTGCCATGGATTGAGCAACTTTTCTCTGCCACGCTTTTCCACTACGCCATCTCTGCCTTGGAGGAGCTAACCATGGACTAAACCCTTGAAAACCACAAACCAAAACAGACTTCTTCTCCTTTAATTTGTATGTGTCAAATATTTTGTCCCAGCAATCAGAAACCATAATACGGTCACTCTCATCTTTCTCAGGATTCTTTATGGTGAACTTGTACCAGCAGAGTACACAATGAATGGTTTCTATACATTCTGAAGAGGTTGTTTGGAAAATCTTTCATTACAGTCTCTGACTAACCACCTCTCAGTGTGTGCACCACTGGCAGTACTGAGTCTATGCCAGCATATATCAAGTCAGAAGTTACCAGTACCAGACAAGCAGGGGCTGCACTGAGGATCGAACTCGGGCCCTTGTGCTTGCAAGGCAAGCACTTTAACCACTGAGCTAAATCCCCAGCCAATGACCCATCTTTTGCAAACCAAGATGTAGCAACACTGTCATGGGAGCTTGCCTTTTCCCATCAAAATCCAGCTAACTCCTTCATTGGCAGGTTAGGAAGTTTCTGGCTTCGAAGGAGTTATAGCTCTTTCTCATATACACCCAAGCTTCTTCATTCTGCTCCTGTGCTCCGCCACAGCTGGAGAAGATAGGAGAGCCCAGTGTGTAAGCATATCCAAGCTGGCTGCAATGCAGACCATGAGAGCTGGAAAAGACAAGACAGCATTGGCATTCCCCTCCCTACTCAAGTTTTCATATCTGGGAGCCATTCATCTAATATCTCCGTGACCACAGACTTTTGGTCAAGGAGGAAAATGGAAATGAAGTGGCTGGAAAGAACTCCCAGTAGCACAGACTTACATACCAGAAAATGAGCACGGGACATTTTTCCTTCCCCAAATAGCTGCCCATATACCCTTTTTCTTGGGAACAATTCTGATTCCCCTGAGCAACAGCCTATGAGGCTTTCATAACATTCCAGCGCAGTTTTTAAACTTCCGAATTGTATCTGCCCTTGTCAGATTTGCTGGCTTGTCAAATTTTCCATTGCCGGTTAGCAGTGAAAACCTGACCAGAAGAGCGGTTCTGATCAGCAGGGATCTGTGAGTTCCTTGCTTCCGTGAGGTTTTAATGAGTTGCATTAACTCAAGCACTCCGACAAATCCATACATAAGATAATTGGTTATAAATGCCTAGTGGGAGGCTGCACATGGAGTGAAGGTGTTGAATGTTGTGCGCTCTCTGCAGGTAAGAACTTTAGGAGGCAACCTAATGGTTTGAGAGCCATCTAATTATCATTAGGTTGCTCTTTGGTTGGGCTGTTCTTTGTTTTAAGTTTGCAGGACCCGGAGCTAGCTTCAAATCATAGCTTAAGAAGGAGTGACTGTTTCTTAACAGAGTGCCCACCCCTCAGCTATCTTCTCTGGGAGAAGGAAGAAGGGAAATAATTAGACCCTACGCCCTTCCAGCAGCCACAGCAGCGTTCAATCCAAATTCATCCCTCAAAGGGAGAGTTAAAGCTAGCAAAGTATAATCGTGGTTCCTGCTTAAGCTTTCACACCCCATTACACATGGTATTATCACTTTGGCCAATCGGGACAAGCCGCAGAGTTTGATTAGCCACGAGAGGAGAAAAGTCATTGTCGGAACTACTTGGCTGGTAATAAAAGGGAAAATGAAGTCATCACTAGAAGTAGTACCAGAAGTCACAGCAACCTCAAGCATCGTACAGTGGTCATTGCCACAAGTAGGTTTGTTAGATAAAGCGCTGCAGAGCGAGATTTAAATAAAAATTGGCATACGGCATTCTAGTGTGCTATACCTGAGAGCCAAAGAATTCTGCCCACATCCCAGAGATGGCCAGCCAGGGGAGGTGACTGCGGGCCTGCTTCTAAGCCAAAGTTCAAGGCCTCAAGGCAATGAATGAGATATCAAGACCTTGCAGTAGCCGGAGCTCAGGGCAGACGTTAGTTCTCCAGGATCACTATAGAACTGGAAGGCTAGGAAGGTCACCCAAGCAAGCTGCCGGGTGGGCAGTGAGGTGTATTGGTCAGCTCTTCGTTACCGTGACCAAATGTATGATATACACAATGTAAAGGAAGGAAGGTTTATTTTGGTTCATGGTTTCAGTCTGTGGTCACTCGGCTGGCTGCCTCTGGGCCTGTGGTGATGCAGATGGAACATGACAGAATGTGTAGCAGGGGAATGGTGTTCACCTCATGGCACCCAGGAAGCAGAGTGAGGGGAAACAGGCCATGAAAAAGTATAGCCTTCAAAGCCAGGCAGCGGGGACCCACTTCCCCACATAGGCCCCACTTTCTAATAGGCTATTCTGCTATGAACTCATCTGTGCCTAATCCACCAATGATGCTAAAGCTCTGACAATCCAATCACCTCTCTAGGCATCTCTTAATCCAATTAAATCGACAATCAAAATTAACCAAGACCTATCTTTTCTAAATAGTTCCCTGTCTTTTCAATAGTACAACATCTCACACAGTTGCCAAAGTTAGAAACATCAGGCATCATACATGATATTTTCTATCCCCTTCCTATCCAAATTAAACACCAATACGTCTGTCCTACATTCTTTACTGTGTTCCAAATTTCTTGCTTCTTTCGCCCCCATTGTTAATACCTCAGCTCAGGACACCATCATCTTTCACCAGAATTACAACAGTAGCCTCTTCACTCTGCCTTCCTACAGTTCTTACAGTCTGCGTTCTAGCCTTACCTATTCACTTGTAGCTCCCTATATGGACCATGGTCTCTCTTTCTTCTGGGGCTTGCACATCTTTCCTTGGCTAAGACTTACTCCCTCACTTCCTCAAAGAAGGCTTTCCAATTCCTGAGACCAGGGCTTGGTGAGCCTCCCCTGTGCTACCACAGCACCTGCAGTAGGGGAATGAGTCCCACATTGCAACGCCCCGTACTTGCCAATCCAGCCATAATTCCCCCTGCCTTCCCGCACCAAACATGAACCCCACTCACTACAAATCGAGACTATATCAGGGACAAGTGAAACCGAGACCTGATCTCATAACCAGTGTTAAAAAGTTAGTTGCTAGAAGGAAAGTAAACTTTTATTGCATACTGCTTTTATGTAGAGAGCTAAAAGGTTGAAATACAACAAGTTTAAAGAAAGTAATAATTATAGATGACAATACAAGAACCAAGCAAAGATCCTTAGTGAACAGAAATGTTGCATTTGTAATTGGCAGAAAGTAAGACTTCCTAATTCTGTTACATTACTTAATTGAAACACTTTCTCTTGATGTATTTGATTTGTCTCATGTGCTAAGATTTGTCAAAATCTTCTAACCATGGTCACTCCACAATACTGCATAAAAGCTGGGTTACTATTCTGTCGATTGTGAAGTTTGCTCACCATCTAAAAGTGCTCAGCCCAAACAACTACTAGCAACGGATATCCAGCCTGCACTCTGCTCTACAAGCTTCATATCCCAGTGGACAGAACACCTTGTTCTAATCTACACAAAGACACTATAGAGGTAGTGTAGGTCTCGTTAGAAAAGATTAAGCTCAGACACTGTCATAACTCTAAGTAATACTAGAAAATCAAACTTCTGAATTATATCTTACAGAATTCCCACAGAGCCTCCTCCATGTGAGACTATACCATCCTGCCTTCTAGTCATCATCACTTTGCACCTGAACCACCAGATGGGCCTACTCAGCCCTTGAATTTCAGAATTTGTACTTACACAAGAAACTGCCAAACTTTATACCATACAGAACAAATAATAAAGGCTATGGACGTCTGCTTAAGGATAGAGAATAAGCAAAAAAACAACCTGTTATTTATATTCTACACTTATGTGGTTCCAAGTCCCTTGAGTGAGCTTGTACCTTTGGCTGGTAGTGCCAGGACTCAACTTTTAGAGAGCACATCTTTCCTAGAACGTGGCCGGCCCCTTAGATATCAGATGCTGGACCGATTTCCTGGATCTGGCTTCAGTCTCACGCCTCAGTCTTTTTCACCTCACTCTCTGAAGAGGCGGACCACCCTTTCCAACACTAAGGAATATGATCCAAGGCCCTACATACCACCACCTAGAGGGAAAGTTCTGACGGGGCCAGAGTGATGAGGTGGACAACATGGTAAATTTTATGGAGTCCAAATGTTAACTCCACAAAAGTATTTCTCCAGTTAAATATTATTGAATTCTTTTCACCAAATACCTGTTGTAAATATCCAGTGACACCAAAAAGATTCATTATAGTCTTACACAAGCACAATAACAGTGACAAACACGCTGTTGAAGACTGTGGACCTAATTTCTAGAGAACAATTATGTTGTTGGTGGGAATGTAAACTGCTCAAGCCACCATGGAAATCAGTATGGAGATTCCAAAAAAAAAACTCGAACTAGAAATTCTGTTTGACCCAGCTATTCCCCATCTAGGTATCTTCCCAAAAGAGTTAAAGACATCATATTACAGTGAGATATATATAGACACCTCTGTTTATCCATCCATCTGCTGCTGGACACGTGGTTACCTCTATCACTCGGCTATTGTGAAGAGTGCCATGATGAACACTGCATACACTTGTCTATGAGAGTTTCTGCTTTCCCTTCCTTTGGCTGTATATCTAAGAGCAGAATCACTGGCCATTCTCTTCAGCTTTTTAAGGAACCACCAAACTGTTTTCCACAGCGGCTCTACCATTTACATTCCCATTACCAATGTATGAAGGTTATGATTTCTCCACATCATTGAAAACCACTTATTTTTGGTTTTACAAAATTGTTATTTACAGACATCCTAGTACAGTGGAAGTAGTATCTCTTGCAGGTCTTTGTCTAATGATTAATGATATTCAGTATCCTCACCTGTGCTGATAAGATACTATTTACATACATTCTTTGGAAAAATGTCTATTCAAGTCCTCCCCTAAGTTTTAGTTGAATTATGCTGTACTTTGACTGTAGAATGCTCCACAAAAAGATCATTTGGTTAAAAGCACTATTGGGAAGTGACAGAAACTTTAAAGGGTTGGGCCCAGTGTGGGAGGATTAGGTCTTCGGGGCCATGCCCGCAAAGGAACCCTAGTCTCTTTACCTTGTCAGCCTTCCATGAAACCTCCATGAACACAATTAACATTTCTTCTTTATAAGTTGATTATCCCAGGTGTCTTGTTATATAACTGGATACTGACATGACACAGGTTATCATTTTGTTCATCTGGGAATTCTTTACATGGTTTTGATACAAACTTCTAATAGAGATGTGATTTGTAAATATTTACCCCATTCTTTATGTTATTGTTTCCGTTTCTTAATAATGTTCTTTGATGCACAAATTTTCAGTTTTGATGAGGTCTGGTTTACTTACTTTTTCTTCTGTTGCTCTTGTTTTTGGTGTGATAGCTAAGAATCCATTGCCAAATGTAAGGTCATGGAAGTCATTGCTACATTTTATCCTAATGCTTTTATGGTTTCAGTTTTTATAGGTAGGTTGTGACTCATTTTGAGTTTTTATACATGTGGCAGCAGGAGATCCAACTTCATTCTTTTACATGAAAACCTGTTGCCTCAGGACTGCTAATGAAGAGAATATTCCTTACAACCATTTAGGGTTAAATGCTTAGACACTGGTGTCAGGATGGTATGAGTCTGATGCTAACTATTGCACTAGGTGTATCAAGTTAGACAAGTTTCTCGCTCTGTAATGCTCACTTTTCTCATCTATATAATAGAAGGTAATATACATTTTGTGGTAGTACTGTGAAAATTAAAAGGGATGAGTTATGAAGAGTCTGCAGAATATCTAAGTTACTCAGTATTAATACAGATAAGAAAAAATGAAAAAGGTTTAGCACCTAAAATCAGACTTAGAAATTATAAAAATAGAGATTGGGAGGGTATAGAAAATAGAGCTCTAATCCTGGAAAGTTTGTTTACTTGTGTTTCATTACTCTTAAATCTAAATCTACACAAATAGCTTTTCCACCATATGTTATGGTACCTAAAAAGGAAAATAAATCTTTAGTTTTCTAATATTTTGAGAGCATATTCAAGCATCCTGTTTGCTGGAATGGATATTATTTTTCATTTTTAATTATTTGCACAACAATCATTTGACCAGTAATTTATAATCTACTCAAGAACATAAACCACGTGTTTTGATGACAAAAAGGACAGAACTGAGATTGCTGAGGAAATCCAGGGGAGTGTCATATCTGGACCTTTGTAAGAGAGTACACCTTCCCATCCCTCCCCCATTCACATCCCGATGGCGCTGTCTTCATAAAGTCCTCACCGGCAAACACAACACACGAGGGTGATTGGTACACAGTAACCATCCTCCTATGTGTTAAGTAGTATGTAAGTTCCTAACTCCAGCTTCTCAGAACAAAAATGCACAGATAATCTTTCAGGAAGTGAACCAAAGACCCACCTATTCCTCTCATCTGGTGTGCACACTGCTAACGGTGCCTCTGGGCACATCACGAGAGGCTTTAATTAAGAGCAAACACAATTGGGTTCTACTTATCACGGATTCAATAACCAGACTAAAGCATTCATGAAGGGAGGAAAATGCAGGTAATGTTTTTCAAAGCTTTTTGTCTACTTTTGCAGTTTTTAAAAAAGCTACGTACATTGTGTAAGATTATTTATGACCTCGGGAGCGGACTAACGTGAAGCATTTGTGTACATGGATGCTCCCATGTGTTAAAAGAAATGCACTTACATTGAGCCTGTACAACAGCGTTTTGAGGTTGAATTTCAGGGTTTATTGGGGTGAGGGAGTGATTTGTGGGGATGTTGCTATTTTAGCATTTTCTGTTCAACATGGGATTTCAGGGATTATCCTAAGAGAAGTGCAGGGAAAAGTTAAATGTCTCAGCTTTTGATTTTAATGAAGGCAAATTTGCAGAGATGTCAAGATTGGATCCATTTGCCAAATCTCTGTTTTACATATGCACCTTTTTTATCATCTTATTATGCTCAAAAGGTGTTGCCAAGAGTCATTCCTGCCATGGTGTTTAAGGCCAGCACAGTCCAAATCAGAAGTTATTCATTGTTAGAAAGAGCTGGCTGCAGAGGCACAGATGTTGGAAGCAGCCCTGTTTGGAAGCCTCTGTGAGTCATGTGAATAAAACTGCATGATATTCACCACCACTTAATCCAAAGACCCCCCCTCCTTCTATTTATGGTAACTGCAATATGTTTTTTAAAACTGCATCTTGACTACAAAAAGTAAAAAAATACACAAGTTATAAGTAGAGTTGTGATAATAAGACAAACTCCTTCCCTTTACTGCTTTCACTGAAAGGCCTGGCATTCTCACCTCTGATTCTGTCTCTCCAAGTGAACCCCTGAGCTAAACTCTTCCACATTAGAAAGCCAGGATTTAAAATACCTACCACAGAATAGTGTGTGTGTGTATATATATATATATATATATATATATATATATATATATATATATATTTTACCAAGAACATGTATTGGTACATTGTATACATAATGATCATACTCACCATGATTATTTTACATGTGTATATGATATATCTTGGTTTTCCCCCCTCTTCCCACCCCTTCCTTCTGCTCCCACACCCTTCCCTATTTGCAGCAGGTTTATTTACAAATAAAACAATGTTCTTAAACTGTAAAGCTTTAACCCTCATACGCATTTAACACACAGGCCCAGGGAACAGAAACACCCAGTAACTGTGGGTGGAAGGGGAGTGCTGAGGTCCAAAAATAAACAACCCTACTTTCTGTCCTGTCCTGCCACTCGTAAACTGGGTTACTGTGGCCGACTTAATTTTTTAGTTTCTATGTCTTTAAAGTGGAATGCTATATTTTCTGTCTCGCAGATGTGTGGTAAATATGACAATGCATCTAAGGAGCTTACCACGGTGCCTGACCCATTGCAGTTGTTCTATATATTCGGCCATCATTTCCAACTCTTGAATGCTTATAGAAATAAAATAACATGGCTCAGAAAAATCTTCTGGGAGAAAAGCTCATTGTCCTATAAAGATGAAGACTGACCTGGAACCCTCTATGTACAGAGAATTACAGTGTCCTCAAGTAGACAGGCCGCATCACTGAACCAGTTAGACATTTAGGATCCCTCAGCCTGGACACATCAGTCCTGCCGTGAATAGGTACACGGTTTCCTGACTTCGCCCCCTCGAGGAGCCCATACATGCTTTGAAGTTGCAGTCACAGATGCCTCTGGAGCAGGCTGGGCTTGCAAAGGACTTTCAGTCCTTGTTTGCCCTTGTTGGGTTCTGTTCCAGCTGAGCTGGCTCCTCAAGCCAGCTTGTTTGGCTTCCTTCCTTTGTTTGTTTGTTTTCCTTTGGCTCTTTTCTCAACAGCTCTCTAGATCTTAACTTTCATGAAGTAATGAGGCTTCTGCTAGAAGTTGGCTTCTGATCTCTAGTTTTCCTGGAATCCAGAATCATTTTGTTTTTTTGTTTTGTTTTGTTTTTTTGTTTTTTTGTGGTGCCGGGGATCGAACTCAGGCCCTTGTGCTTGCAAGGCAAGCACTCTAATCACTGAGCTGAATCCCCAGCCCATTTTGTTTTGTAGGCATTGCTTGTTTTCCCGTTTCCAGCTAATTCTGAGTAAAAATTGTAGATATCACATACCCAAGCCCAACACGAACGCGAGTGCTCGGGAAGCGCGTCCACAGAGAGACCTGACGCGTGCAGTCAGAGCAGAGACAGAGAAGTCACCATGAAGATGCAGTTCGACCACGAACATTTCTGCCCCTCAAAGAACTGCTGGTTGTTCCTGTGCTCAGGAAGGGACATAGCTTTCTGAAAGACAAGAAAAATCTACTTTGTGACAGGTCGATATGTGAGAATCAATACGGAATTATTTAACTCATTAGGCACTAGACTTATCTAGTCATTCTCTCGACAAATGTGCAGGGGGGAGACTAATGGCCAGCAGCTCTTAGACATTTTCTATAATTCATTGTTTTTAAGCACTGAAAACAATCATTCTAATAGGTACATAAAATTCTGATCTCCACCAGGGAAACTGAGACAGAGGAGTTAACTAGTCTGGCCACAGATTGCAGCTAGTAAGTGACAAAAACCAGGTACTTTCATTTGCAGAATGCTTTGCCAGAGAATGAGTTTACAAAAGTAATAAGATCTACTCCCTCCCTTCATGAAGTTTCATTCCCATGAAAAAGTCAGTCAAGAAAAGCAAGCAAATAATTTCAATAAGAACTGCAAAAAGTATAGAAAATGAAAGAATATTGGTGAAACCAGTTTGGGTACAGTGATTGTAATCAGCTAAATTGCATCCCCTCAAAATTGCTATGTTGAAGGCCTAATCTCCACTGCCTCTGAATAAGACTATCTGAAGAGGGAACTAAGGGAACTAAGAGACTGTATGGTGGATCCATGAACTTATATCACTCGTATCCTCCTCGGAAGAGATTAGACCACAAATGCAAAGACGTCTGAGGACAATGACTACCCGTAAGCCAAGGACAGAGGACCACTGGCAGCTTGGCTTCACAGCTCTGCCCTCTAGAACTGGGAGAAAATCAACTTCTGTTGTCAAATCTACCCAATATGTGACGTCTTCTTAGAGCAGCCCTAGCAAACTAATGCAACTGGCAGAGGAAGCCTCTTTTGGAAGGGAGGATAACTAAAATTAGGACGTGGAGATTTAAAAGAGTAGAGGTATGTTCCAGAAGAGAAAAAGGAAAGCACAGAGATCTCGAGGT
This sequence comes from Hystrix cristata, assembly GCA_004026905.1. Lineage (NCBI taxonomy): Eukaryota > Metazoa > Chordata > Mammalia > Rodentia > Hystricidae > Hystrix > Hystrix cristata. The sequence goes on along the minus strand of PVJO010018503.1, from coordinate 17,982 downwards.
GAGAAATTAAGGCTTTAAGTGTCTTTCTGGTTTCAGGAGTCACAATAGCCCCCTCATTGAGTGGTCACCCCAAGGCATTTTGTAATTCATGAAGCATTGTTCTCAGTTAGTCATCGTAACAACCACACAGGCAGATACTAATAGCTTCATTGTACAGATGGAAACTAGGACACCAGAGATGTGAAGTGAGCAGTATAAGTTTGCAAGGTAACACAAGAGTCAGAGCTTGTCTGTAATCCCTCTGATGCTAAAGCCAACATTCTTCCTGTTACACAAACTTCCCCCTAGCCAAAAACATAGCGCATGAAGGACTCCAGGAATCTTCACCATCTCATTATAGAAATTACATGTCATAAGAAATGATATCTAAGGAAAATCTTATATCACTAGCTTGATCATATAAGAATCTTATGGCATAGCTACAGCAGCAAAAATGCAAATAAAGAGAAATTGCAATCAGAGCACAGACACTTCTGAATACTCAGCATTCATTTCTTTAAATACTTCACATTTCTTGTCTGAAGTAATGATTGTATCATCTTATGGGTTGTATATATTGTTTTAATTTGTCATCAGGAATAAGGTACTTCAATGATTTTAATTCTCCTCTCATTTTGACTGGAGAGGCCCATTCACAACCCAGAAACCTATGAATTGGCTTCGAAATCGTTTTAACTGTAGCCTTTGCAAAATGGAATCTCAACAACTACCTACAGAGTTTACTAGCTGGGGATGGGAAGCAGCATAAGCTAGAGAGAGTTCCATACAACACATGTGCTCTAAGTACAAAATTATAATAATTAGAGATGCCAAAGACCGAGCAGTCTATCTCCAGGAAGGTCAATGAAAGATTACAAAAATGTTTAGTCTAGGCCTGGTCCCACTCTCCTAATGCCACATGCAGTGAACTAAACCATATATGTTTTCTCTTGTACACAATTACATGATCTAATCAAATGCAGTTTTCACATATTTGCACAATGTCATGACCCATAACTCTCTCACATTTCAGTCAGTTCTTCCCCTCTTGGGCATTTGAGAATCTGTAGGTATAAACAAAAGGCTGATTATCAACTAAATGATTCAACAGGTATTTTTGAGGGTCTCTTACGGAGGGTGTCTATTAGTACTGAGAAGTTTCTATAAGAATAAGGGTAGGGCTCAAAATGAATGCAAAACTGTAACAAAAAAATCATCTACAGCTATATGTATCATTTAAGGAAGAATCTGGCAAGTTATGGAGGAAGGATGGAGAAGTGAATGAGAGGATTCACAACACATTGTGAATGCCAGAGAGCCTTTCACAGAAGATGAAGTGCTTGACTTGGACCCCACGAGGTGGTCAGGGTTTCAGTAGGTAGGATGGAAACTGTGGAGATGGTGAAAGGCAGACTTGCAGAAAAAAGGCAGGAGCAAAAGTCAGAAGGAGTGAAGCATTTTCAGGGAACAAGTTGATGAGAACTTGTACGTCAGGGAAGCGACTCACTCTTATTTTGTAAACGGTACACAGCCAAAAAAGGTTTTTAAGTAGGGAGAAATCTAACAGGAAATGCCCATCCGTACCAAGCAGCACGTTTGACCTATTACATATGCATGTGTATTTTAATCCCCACAATCCATATATTCATAATACTCTAAGATAAAGAAAATGAAACTCATGAAGGTTAAATACAAAATCAGCAAAAGTATGTCATGATAACAATCATGATCCAAAAGATGAGTCTCATAACCCTGCAATGAAAAACTCTCATTTATTACCTGTATTAGTCACCTTTCTAGAGTCAATGATTTGTGAGAGAGCAGATTTAATACAGGACACTTACACATTACAAGATTCACACACACAAGCCAAATGCAGGAAGAGTGCAGAACCCATGCACTGGAGACCCGAAGACCCAATCGAGGGCTGGAGCCCACAGCACTGTCTCGTGTGCGTCCGTGTCTGCAGATGATGGTTGAAGAAATCTTTACTGGAAGCAGGATACGATGCTCGCAGCAGAGATGAAGACCAGGGCTTCCCGACACAACAGCGGCCATCCTCGACGACAGCAAGCCCCCGAGCTCCTTCTGCAAGGACAACAGCTGAGTTCACTTTGGGAGAACCAGCCGCAGCAGAGCTTCTCCTGGAAAACAGCCTGCCACTATCCTCTGCTCCTGTTCTCCTCTATGTTGTGTTGGCAACAACCCTCAGATGGATCGTCTACACCCAGAACCCACCAGCTCAGGCCAGCTGGGTGTTCCTGCTCAAGTCCACCCTATCGATCCACCGCATTGCCACAGACAAGGAAGCAAGGAAAAGATGGTTTAGGATCAGAAGAATGACGTGCTGAGTTTGAAGTGGAGATTTCCGAATGGTAAGTTTAAAGATGAGAATGGAACTCTTGCTCACAGCTAGATGCAAATTTGAATGTCACCCTTCAGAGGACACAGATCACATTGTGGGAAACACAGGAATGAAGAAGAGCAAACTAAGAGAAGAAAGAGAAAGGCACAGACTTGGGAAGTACCACCACTGAGGAGGGCAGGGGAAGAAGACCCGCCAGGGAAAAAAGTGGAAGAGTGAAAAAAATACAAAGGTGGAGAATGGCAAGGTTCATAGTCTCATTATATAATAATCTCAAAACTATCCACAAAATTGAAAGCGGAAGAAGGAGGAAGTAAAAGAATGTATGAGTAGAGTAAGAAACTTGAGAAAAACACAAAAGATTTGGGGAAAATGTGGGAAATGAAATTTGACTGGGATGAAAGTATTATCCAGCTGTGAGGTATAGCAAATATGAAAGCAAGGATTTATGGTGGAATGAAGGATATTGTTACTTTCTCCAGCCACTCTCATAGCCCGTGAACATAGCAAAACAGGTAGTAAAACAGAAAGAAGCCAAGAAATAAAGAGAATAGAGAGTTTTGGAATCAAGACAGAGAAGAAAGACAAGAGAATTCCATTTTTCCCATTATCCTTCACAATCCTAATTGTGGCTGAATTATTTTTTTTAAAGGATCAACAGTAATCAAATGTTACAAATTCAAAATAAATATCCAAGCTAACTTTGTTTTCCCTGGGAAAGTAGGCACATTAGACAGATTAAAAATATAAGATATGTATGCTATTTAACAACGTTGGAGTTAACCAAATTTTGTCCCATGATTACCAAATTATGAACCAAATTCTGACTTTATGTAAGTCCCACTGGCCTTCTCATTACTCCATGTGGAAGGCAGCTGATCAGGTGGAAAGAACTGAAGTTTAGAAACAGAAAGAACCAAAGTAGTAGAATCTTGCTGATATTTATTAGCAGTGTGAAATAAAGAGTTTACGTTTCCACTCTGAGTTTGTCTTCCTAGAGATGGCATTATTATGTAGATTCAGTGAGATGGTTATGTAGACCAATAAATATTTGTTCCAACAACATTTACTAAATGTCTATAATATGTCAGGCTCTGTGTGAGGAACTGGAATTTAGACGACAAATACAACTATAGCACTATCCTTGGAGAACTACCAGGCCAGGAGAGGTAACAGGTGCATAAATGAGAACAATACAAAAAATAGGAGCATGTAGAAGATGCATATAGAACATAAAGAAGAAATGAATAACTATTTATAAAGGTTTGCAGGAGGTAAGTGTACCAGAGTAGCCTTCTGGAGAAAGTGACTTCAACAATTATGAGTGCTTGATAGATTCTCCCCTTCCTCACACATATATTTATACATAGGACCTGGAAAACCTAAAGACCATCATTTCTGAAAGGTTATTCCAGGAGGTGGGGTAGGGGTGGAGTTTCGCAAACACTGATTACAATCCCTATATTGTTTTCCCTTCTTTATTCTCTTCTAGAATTCTAGAATTTTAAAGCTAAAAAAGGCCATAAAGATCTCAATCAAAATCTTTAATTTTATAGTTGAGAAAATCCAAGCCCAGAGCACATCACTGATATATTTTTGTGCAAGATAACAGCAGGCAGACCTGGGAGAAAACTAAGACCACTGGTATTTTCATTTTGTAGGCCCAGAAACAAACACACACACACACACACACACACACACACACACACACACACACGCTCACACATTAAGAAGGACCCTAGAAATGTTTTTGGCACCGAATGACCATCGTCCTTGGAGCTCTCACTACCTCTCCCTTCTAAGGGTAGACCAGGCCTTTCTTTTACTACCATCTCACTCCAGCCCACTCATAATGACAGATGAGCCACTGAACTCTTTGTCTTCCTTCCGTCACTTGTCCTTCAGTTTCCTGAAAAATTAGATTAAATAATACTAATAGAATGCGATAAACTCTCAATCACTGTTGATAGTGATGATTATCGCCTTGAGATTATTCCACATTTTTTATACACCCGAACCACAATCCTGGTAGTTTAGCAAGCGGCATATTCAATGCCTGGGCCTGTAACTGACATAGCGCAATGGACGATGGAAGGATTTTTCATGCAACATTCCTACATCCTTAAACTACAGACAAGCTCAAAAGCCACTTGGACGTCGAAGCCTGAGACATGAGGAAAGGAGACTGGGTCTGTTGGTCTTTTGATGTCTGAGATACCTATCTCATTAAAATCCATGCTTCTTTGATGATCATATTGGCTGAGTGAAAACATGCCCGCAGTACGACCATTGTGAGACAAGAGTGTTTCTTATTTTGTCTTTAAATTTCCCTTTGTGAATATACAAAATATTTGTCTTAAAATTTTTCTACTTTCAATGATTTTAAACACACTTTTTAAGGAGAATAAAAAATATTTGAGTCTGCAAAGAGAACTGAGAAAAACAGGTAAAAGAACTCTAGAATTCTAAATTAGTTAAGACTAAATTAAGTTTGTGCTTTTTTTTTTAACTTGTTTGAATGGCAAAGTGTTTTTATTTGTGTTTTTGATCTTGGTCTACACTGATTATGGTTGTGAATTCCAAAATGCACTTTATCTCAGGAACAATTAGGTAAAAACAAACTGGACATTTTTGATTTTCAATGATACACTTATTTATGCATAGTATAGATTCATGACTAGAAAGAAAAAGAAGAAAGAAACTTGTGCTCAAGTTGATCAGTCCCTCTCTTGTCTTTCTCTAAGGGAACCTTGAAAACTTCGGCTTGTATTTTTATCTCACATTATAAAACCTACAAGTTCCCCCGGTACATGGAGTATATGAATTTGTCTATCTCCAAAAATTATGTAAAGGATCAGAAAATATTTTTGTTCTCCTCCTGCATGTTTGTGAATGTTCTTTCACAATTGCACAAGTCAAAAAGTATTCAAGAGTTAAAGTAAAGTGCCCCCGGTTTATTTTATAGAGTACAAAAGCTGTTTCTCACATCCCAATTGACACCAAGCATCCCACCAAGCTTCCCAGTTATTTACAGAAAGGAACTGAGTGAGGGGGGAAATAATCTATTTATTTAATCATGTAAAATAGAAGCCACATTATTAAGACTGAAGAAAGATGCCTAAGACGAAGTAAAGCATGCATATATTTTCTATTAGTACAAAGGAGAAAAATGCATATTTCCTCAAAATAAAGGGGATACTTAGCTACGTCCAATACTGTCTAATTCAGGGCTGTCTGAACTTTTTGGTTCTTTTTCTTATTCCCAACCCATTTCTGGAAAAGGATTTATTCATAGTAGAGGATAAAGGTTACTGAATAAGACTGTTATAGAAGGTATATAATTTACAGTCATTATATCCTACATCTATATAATTTCTATAACTGTTTAGTATAAATAACAGAAAACACTTCAGTATGTTGGCTCTGTGTGTCTCCCCATTATACCATTGGTAAGTTACAATCATTCATTTTTAGCCTAAACTTTTCTTTGTACACAGTATTAAAAGCCGCAGTCACATCGGAATATACTTTATGGAGGGTCATCTAGGAGCTTAAGTGTACAAAACCCACCATCTTTCAAAAGCTCACTCTGTAATTATTCCTCTCCCAACTTCCACAACTTGTATTAAAACATCACATATCTAGGGACCAAAAAAAAAAATCTAACAAATGTACTGTATTCTGCCAGTGTATTTTCACATCCCCACTTCTCAAAAAGAGAACAAAGTCTAAATGTGTTGTAAAAAGACTAGCCATCTGAAAGGTATTTTTCAACATCACATCCCACACAGCAGGCAAGTAGACACCATTATAAATTCTGCATCAACCAAATAAAAGACTAATTGAGAGAAGAGTTCAAATTTTTAAAGTCTACTAATAAATTTATAAGTTTATCAGGCATCTTCTGATTGGAGTTTACCTCACAGTATAACATAAGCTTTGACTTTTATTGGGTTGGGTTATATAAGACAAAGAAAGCTACATCTGCAACTAAAATAATTGTGTTTGTGTCCTTATCCATGATTAACGCAGTCTAAATCAAGTACCTTAGCTTCTCTGTCCGCTCATTTCCCATCTATTTTTTCATTATTAAATGAAACTTCAAGGGAACTTGGAAAATTTAGAAGCTCCTTATAAACAAGTAATTACTATTGTTACCATCAAGCATTTAAAAAAAAAAAACGGATTCTTGGCTCGGAGTGTGGCTATTTATTGTGTGCCTATTTAGAGACAATGAAACAGTTCCTTCAACTTGAGGCAAGAGGCTGGAATCATTGGGTATTTCCAGATTGTGTTTCTTCTAAGACCAGTCTACACGGCACTAAAAAGGACAGAGCATCGCATCAGTACATAGAAATCTCTAGATGGCCAAACTCAAACGAGGCTAGACATTCTCCCAGTCAATTAACAATCTCTCCAGAACTTTGTTCCTTGATTTGCTTCAAATTTCTCATTGTTGTGGAAGCCCAGGTCATCATTGGTTTGATCATTATCACCTTAATTTGTTCATTACTGAAAAGCTTGGCTACTTTATTAGTCACCTTTCCATTGCTGAGACAGAAACCTAACCTACACAGTGTGAGGGGAAAATGTTTGTTTTGGTTCAGGGCTTCAGTCCACAGTCAGCTGGCACCAAGGCAGAAGGATCATGGTGGAAGGCCCTGGCGCAGGAGAGCTGCTCACCTCATGGGAGCCAGGAAGCATACAGAGAACAAGAGAGCCAGGCAGAGAAGAGAGCCTAGGTGCAGAGCATGCCCCTCTAAGCCAGCCCCAAATGCCAGTGATCTGCTTCCTCCAAATGGGCCCCACCTCTACATGACCCGTTCGGCCAGACTCACCCACCAACGAAGCTAGTGTCTGATGACCCACGGGCCTCTCCAGGCCCCAGCTCGGAAGCTAACTGCACTGTGGTCAAGCCCTCAATGCACAAGTCTTTGGGGCACACTTTTCATTTAAACCATAACAGTTATCGTCTTCCAACTAAACTTCAGTTTAACACAAATCCACTGAAAGTCAAAAGTTATAAAAATTAAGTAATTTCTCAGAACAAGAGAAATCTAAAGATATTTTTGCCTTGTCCACCAGTTGTTTCAAAAATTGGGCTGGGATGCAGCTCAGTGGTAGAGCACTTGCCTAGCACATGTGGGCCTTAGGTTTGGTTGACAGTACCAGGGAAGAAAACTGTGTCTGATCATAAGCTACCACCAAACCTACCCAGCAGCAAAAATGCCAGTTACAGGTTTAAAAAAATAGGAAGGAAAAGTGAATGCTTGTCACTATCCAGAATGTTTTACTAGCAATGGGGAATATTTTGATATCCTAGAAAATACTGTGGTACTTTTCACTGCAGGACAAACCCCAGTGATATAATTAGACGCATACATGAAATTATTGGTAGAGGCTCAATGGAACTTCTCTAAATGATTAAAATCCCAAAAGACAAATGCACATCAAGCCCAGTATAATATGAAAGTATTGTTCTAAATTCCAAGACCAAAGAACAATACATGTAAACTAATTGGCTTTTTATACAAACCTATAAAGAGATTGTAACTTCTGGGACAAGAACCAAGCTGTGTGCCTAACACCTAATCTGAACATATATTAAGAATTTTTTAAACGGTTGTTGTGTGAAAAAAGGTGCCATAAGAAGATTTCAGACATTACAATTTAAACTTTGGAAGTAATGTCATCTGAAACGCAATATTTTGATTAATCAATGGAAGTGACTTGGATCCTATATAATTAGTATTATTTGTTAAATTTTTAGAAAACGTTATAATTTCCCAGAGCTAAAATGGATTTTTTCCAAATTTCAGAAAAACCACTATGATGCCATAGAACCTTAAAATTAGTAAAGTATTTACTGTTTTCCAAATACTTTGTCAAACACTTTTTATTTACTAAGTACTTTAACCATTTTTACAACCTATGAGGAATATACCATCCCCATCTTACACAAGAGAAAAATAGTCACCCAGTCCAACGATATTGAAACCAGAATTCAAATCCGAATTGTCCTAACTCTGAAGTTAGCACTCTTACCCATTGTACTGTAACTTTGCCCTCCCTCCTTTTTGAGCCCAGATCTCTGCATACCAATCATTGAAATTGCCCAGTTGGGTGAATGCTCCTGCAGTCCAAGCATCCAGGGTTCAGAGGTGGTTGGGATGCCCAGAGGAAAAACCTGTGGTTAAATCTGGCTAAGTGAGGTGAAGCCTGAACCATACGGCAAGGCTACAAGTCAGAAAATGATGCTCCAGTAACCTGCCTGTCTGTAGCAGCTAATCCTCCAGCAGGGCTGGTCGACTGAGACTCTGATGAGAGGTGACTGTGCAGGGTGACTTTCTCGTAGCCTATTTCGACTGTTTCCTTTTCATGAAGGGACAATTACTGTCCCGGGCTGTAAGGTCAGCAGCAGTTCTGGTGGGCTTTTCTAGCCATTTCCAGGCCAAACTGCTGGGGACACATGAGGAAGGGAGCAAGGTAAGCCGCCGGAACCCTGGCTAAGAGCTGGAGTCTGCTGCATCCACGAAATCACATCCCCCGACTTGGGAGCCACGTGTGCTAACACACAGCCAGCCTGGCGCAGCTGCTTCCTTCTGCCCTGCGGAGCTCGGGTGGAAGAGTACGACTGCCACTGAGGGACCAGCCGTCACAGGCAGAATGTCCAGCAGTGCTAATCTAAAGAAACAGTTCAGAACATTTATTTCACTCTTTGGTCCTTTCCTGTTACTTATGTAGAACTTCTTAGCTAAACTCCTACAGATGTCTTTTAAAAATGTTAACGTTTTCATCCATGATAACCTGAAGATGACCTTTAACCTCTATAAATTTAGTGTTATTTTTTCTTCAAGTGAAAAGAAAAGAAGAGCAAAAATAGCAGGAAAAATTCAAATTGCCACTAGTTCAAATAATAAATATCTCCACATGCCACCAATGTGTTCATTAATGAAGAAAATGTGTTGGTTTTTGAGTCATATCATTGTGTGCATATTACATAATTAGAAGTAAAGTTTGAATGCATATCTTTTGCATTCTTGAGCTAGGCAAAAATTTTTGATTCGTGCTTTCTCTGAGTTCCATAAATTAGCTGTATTTCTTTAAAATGAATGAAAAGGAGATCATATGTACACAAAGGTTTTATATGACTACTAAAATGCAACATGTACCTCAAAAATTTAAAAGTTGCATTTAACACAATAACACGATGATTCTGAGCTGGGACATTTGAGGTTATAAATATCACTAAGAAAATGATAATTTTCTTAGAGAAAACAAACTACTTATCAATATATTACAAAGTTTATTAAAAATACTTAAACTGGGAATGGTGGAGCGTATCTGTAATCCCAGCACTCTGGGAGGCAGAGACAGGAGGATCACATGTTTGGGCCCAGCCTGAGCAACTTAGTAATATAGAAAGTCCTTGTCTCAAAATGAAAAATAAAAAAGAGCTGGGGATATAGCTCAATGCAAAGGTCCAGGGTTCAATCCCTAGTAGCGACAAAGAATTACAGAAAGAAAGTAAGAAAGAGGAGAGAGAAAAAGAAAGAAAGAAAGATGGATGAAAGAAAGAGAAAAAGACAGGGAGAGAGAGAGACAGGGAGAGAGGGAGGAAGGAAAAACATACTTAAGTTGACTTTTTGTGGCTTATAAAAATTTCCTATAAAATTTTTCTCATTAATTATCTAACCTACTATTATATAAAAGGCATATAATTAAAATTTAAATTATCTTTATCCAATCATTATATTAATTTTCCCACTAGAGATACTGTAAGTTACAATACTCTCTTCTATCTTCAGATCTTAAATCACAAAAATAATTTATCTTCAATATTGGAGTCTGTGATTCTATGTCTATTATTTCCTTCTGCAATGATCAGATTAATTACCAAAGTGTCTACAAACATTTCTTGTATCAGTACTTAAGAAAAAATCCACACAAGTGAAAGAGAGCCTATATTTACAGTGACAAGAATGTGTCCATGAGAAGAACGTTTTGAGCTTCTACCACACTCGAGGCTTTGCTGTTTCCCACCTCTGTAAGGTGCACAGCAACCAAATGCAGGCATTGCCAGTGTTTTTTCTGCAGTGAGACATCCAGGGTTTGAAGTCCGGCTATGCTACTGCTAGATAGGTGACCTTGGACAAGTTTCACTGTGACCTTTCCAACTTCAGTTCCCTTTGCTGTGAAACTGAGCTAATAAATACACCAACCATATAAAGTTACTGTGAAGAGCAAACGAATATTGCATGTGAACCATTCAATAGAATGTTTGACAAGTAACAGTTATTACATTTACATTCTATTACTATCTCTGTAAGATGACACAGTAAGGTTGAAGAAGGCACATTTACATTAGTGAGAAATAGAGCAGAAGGGAAAAAATAGGATTCAGGATCCAGGTCTAATATCATTTCTAATGATAGACATTGGTTGCCCTTGAACAATGCCATACAAAAATGAATTCAAAATAAAATTCTCTGCTTACAAGACTATCTTGCAATTCCACTCTACAGACTTTGACAACATCGCTGAAGAAACTTATGTGAAGCAAGTAGGGCTGGGGGCAGCATGTTTGATTAGTCTTGGTGAAAATAAACAAAAATAATGCAAGAAAAAGCACTTCTAGAATGTCAAAATAAATGCCTCAGGAAATGATGAAGATCTCAATAAATCCATGCCTCTAAAAAAGTAAAATTGACATTTTCCAGAACATTCAAACTAAATTAGGCTCACAGCAGTCTGAGAAGTGTGTAGAAAAAACAAAGCAAACAACAACAACAACAACAACAAAAAAACACTGAATCTTACTGACCCTCAAGTCAACTGAACAGAGACTTGAGTGGCTGTACACAGTAGCAAATCAATCCTGAAAAGTCACTTAGCAGAAACAAAAGCAACAAATCTTGTCAAGGATAGGGTCTGAAATAAAAAATTATCAATTATATACTGTTTTTTTAAATATATGGTTTGTAACAAAAATTATGAGACATGAAAAGAAACGAGATGGCACAATATAGAAAACGAGAAAGTAAGCAAGGCATGATGGCACATGCCTGCAATCCTAGCACACCAGAGGCTGAGGCAGGCAGATCGCCATGAGTTTGAGACCAGCCTTTGCTGCATAGTGAGTCCAAGGCCAGCCCGAACTGCAGGGCAAGACCTTGTCTCCAAGAACAAAAACAGAAAGAAAGAAAGAAAGCAAGGAAGGAAGAAAGAAAGAAAGAGAGAAAAATACAAAAGCATGATTCACGGGGAGGGAGAAAAAAATCAATCAATATGAACTATGACTGAAGAAATTCAGATATTGTATTTATTGAACAAGGACTTCAAATAAGATCTTATGAACAAAGACTTGAAATACAAATATGTCTAAAGTTATAGTGTCTTAAAAATCAAAGAAAAATATAAGAAGCAAATAGATAGTACCAGCAAAAACATAGACACTATAAAGAAGCTAATACAAATTCTGGAGTTAAAAAGCATAACAACTGAAATTTTAGAAACCACTAAACGGTCTCAAAAGAATAATGAGCAGATTAGCAAAAGAAAATAACAGCAAACTTGAAGAAATGCTGCTTGAAATTATCCAGGCTGAGGAACCGAAAGACAAAAGAGTGAAGAAAAATGAGCAGAGCCTGATAATACACCCACTATTGAATGTCCCAAAATATGTATAATGAGAGTGGGAGTAAGAGACTAAAAGAACATTATAAGAAAAATTTCCAAAACTTTCTAATTTGGTTAAAAAAAAAATAACCTACACAATCAAGAAACTCAAAGTAGGATAAATTCAAGGAGACACACATTCAAGCACATCTTAGTCAAATGTCAAAAACCAAAGACAAAAAAAAAAAAGAACCAATCCCTCAAGAAGACATAGCAATTGTAAATTTATATGTACTTAAAAAACACAAGTCACAGAAAATAAACACATAAACAATAATAGAGTTGGGAACTTCAATCTCTCACTTTCAATAATAAATAGAACAACTAGAGAGAAGGAAAAAGAAGTGTTGGATAATAGTATAAAACAACTAGACCCGAGAAATATCTATAGAACACACTGCTAAGGAAGACCAGAATACCCAATCTTGTCAAGTCACATGGAAGTTCTCGAGAGTAAACTATATGCTAAGCTATAAAACAACTTTCAATAAATTTCAAATAATTAAATTCATACAAAATATGTTCTCTGACACAGTAGAATGAAATTAGAAAAAATAACCAAAAGGAACATGGGAAATTCACATATATATCGAATATAAACACACATTTATAAATATTCAAAAGGTCAAAGAAGAAATCAGAAAGGAAATTAGAAAGTATTGTAAGATTAATTAAAAACAAAAACTCATTACTACATACAAAAACTTACAGGATTAAAGCTAAATCAGTAACTAGAGGAAGACTTAAAATTATAAACACCTACAAACAAGTAAAAAAACCCTATATACTATAAACAAGTGATACAAATGAAATGGAGACTAGAAGAGCAATGAAGAAAATCAACAAAACCACAAGTTGATTCTTTGAAGGATCAACAGTGTTAACAAGTTTTTAGCTAGACTGACCAAAGTAAAAAAGGAAACACAATAAAATTAGGGATGTAAAAGAGAACAACACTACCAAGTTTACAGAAATAAAAAGGAATAAAGAATACTAGGAACAAATTTGTACCAAAAGAACTAAATAATCTACATAAACTAGCAAAACGCCTAGAAAGGCAAACTACTAAAACTGACTCAAGAAGAAATAGAAAGTCTGAACAAACCTATAACAAGCAAAGAGAGTGAATTCATAATTTTAAAGTTTCCTACAAAATGAAGCCCACGTATGTCTGGCTTACCTGACAAATTCTACTAAGCATTTCCAAAATTTACAGCTAATCCTTTAAAAAAAATTTAAAAAAAAAAGGAAGCAGAAGGAACACTTCCCAAGTCATTTTATAAGGCCAATATTATATTAGTAACACCCAAACTAAGGACATCATAGGAAAGCTAGATTGGAGCAAGGTGGTGGCTAAGTAAGATGACTGTCTCCTCACTGACATGCCAGTTTAAGCAGCCATTTGTGCTCCAGGATACGCTTGCAAGAGCTCAGGAAGCCAAGTGAGAGACATGGCACCTGTTTAGTATGATATGAAAAGATGCCAAGAAGCCAGGCACATCATCCCTCCCCCAAATGCAAGTACCCAGTGTGGACAGAAATGCTGTTTGCTTGGGGGAGGGAGAAAGAATTGCTCCAGGCATTAGATTTGAAACCCAGTATGAGAACCACCCCAGAGAAACCCAGTGCCAGGCAAAACTGCGTGTGCTCTGCCCTCCTGGCCAACACCCACAAACAGCCAGCTGGCAAAGGGTCTGCCTTTTCTACCCTTTCCCAGTCACGGGCAATAGAACAGGGTGCAAGTGTCCTCCCACTTGGGGGGCAGGACAGGACAGTGAACACAGGACTATGTCTTGGAGCTCAGGCTGGTGAAACCTAATGCTCAGGCTGGCGAAACCTAGCAGTACCTGTCTTCAGGCCAGTATTCACGGATGGAGCCTTAGGGCCTTCCCCAGTGCCCAGAGGAAACCGGAAGCTCCAATTGGGCTTTGATTCCAGTTAGCACCATCTGCGACTGATTGCAGCAGTCTTGGGCCATGAGTCTACCTCAGCAGCAGGTGGCTCGTAGCAGCGTGACTCTTGTCCTTCCCAAGTGCTGTGCTGGTCTCAGTGGACTATGGACTTGGATGTGACCCATTTGTAGCATTAGTGGCCGCAGCCCTGCCCATCCCATTCCTCCCCTAACATTAGGTAGCAAAACATGTACAGAATAATTCTCTTCTAAGAAGAAGAAAAGGGAGGAAGGAATCAGGTCAGTGCATAGCACATGGGCTGGCCCCTTCAGGGCAAGGTCCAGAGCTGGTCAGAATTCTGTAGTGCTTGAATATGGGCAGATGACAGTAGATAAGTCATCAGGGCCTGTGCTAGCCCCAGATGGAGGCTTGTGGGGATGGACTACCCTCTGTAGGCACTCCTCCAGTTCATTCTGAACAATACACCAACTGGAGACTTGGGGGAAAACTCAGTTCAGAGTGCCCTCTAATGTTGAAACAGTGACAACACAACAATAGCCACTGTGCAACACACCTGGACTTACAGTGTTTAGTGATGAAAGAATGATGGACGTATCCACAGACTAAGGAAAAAATAAGCAGACTACTTAGCATTTCTGGAAGAACAGAAACAAATGAAGCCTGATTACAAAGACTGGAATTAACACCTAACCCTTCAATGTGCAGATGATGTCAAATGCTAACAAACATATGAGCTTCCAGGAAATCATGACCCCACATAATGGGCAAAATAAAGCACCAGAAACTGATCACATGGCAAATCATACCTGTAAACTCTCCGATGGAGAATCCAAAGGAGTCATTTTAAAAGAAACTCAAGGAAACTTCAAGGAAATACAGAGAAACAACTGGATACACTAATAGATAAACACAACCAAGAGACTGAAGTAATTCTTAAAAATCAAACAGAAATCTGTAAGCTGAAAAGTACAATGAAAAAATTAAAAGCATGATACAGAGTATCAATAGCAAAAGGGATGGAATAAAGGAAAGAATTAGTGGGTTTACAGAAAATCTATTTGAAAATACACAGTAAGGGGAAGAAAACGAAAAAATTAAATTTATGGAAAATTGGGACAGAATTAAAATAGCAAATATTCAAGTTATTAGAGTATAAAAAGGACTTGATAATACAAAAGACATAGAAAGTTCATCAAAAAGGTAACAGAACAAATCTAAAGAAAGATGCAAATATTTGGGCACAGAAGGTCAAAGGTCATCATTCAAATTTGACTTAACCAAATCTACCCCAAGATACAAAATCAAGCTCTTAAAGGTTAAAGATAAAGTAAGGACTCTCAACGTGGCAAGATAAAGAAACAATAAAAAGGGTGCCCTGATTTGCCTGACAGTAGACTTCTCAGCAGAAATCTTGAGATGAAATTTTCAAATACTAAAAGGGAAAAACAGCCAACCAAGAGTACCATACTCAGCAAAGAAAGCCTATAAATACAAAGGAGAGATAAAGACAATCTGTTATGGTTGGTCAAAAAAATGCCCCCTAAAAGGGTCATGTGTTCAGAATGGAACTTTGGGAAGGTGGTTGGATCGCGAAGTACTAACCACATTAATGAATTTACACATTGATGAGATCAGAGTCAAATAGACTACTGAGGAGGAAGGGCCTCACTGGAGAAATGAGGCCCCTGGGGGAATGTCTTTGAAGAGTGTATCTTATCTCCAGCCCCAGCTTCTTCTTCTGGCTCTTTCCTTCTCTGTTTCCTGGCTGCTATAAGGTGAGTAGCTTTCCTCCACCACACTCTTTGGCTATGACTTGCTACATGACTAAAAGTGATGGAGCCAGATGACCACAGACTGAAACCTTTAAAATTGTAAGCCAAAGTAGATCTTTTCTCCTTTAAGTTGTTTATCTCAGGCATTTCGTTTCAGCAATGAAAGACTGACATAATCTCAGAGCAAAAAAAGCTGACAGAATTTCTTACTGTAAGATTTTTCCTACAAGAAATTATAAAAGAAGTTCTTCATAATGAACTAAAACAGACACTAATGAGTAAGAAGAAAATATCAAAAAGTATCAAATTCATTAGTAAGAGTAACTATACAGACAAATTAAGAAAATCAAATGTCATAAATATGGCTTTTAAACAATTCGTATCATTAGTGTGAAAGCTAAAAATTAAAACAAAAATAATAACAACATTAATATAAGATAGGCAATATAGAAACATGTCAAATGGGACATCAAAAACACAAAATGTGAGGAGGAATGGGGCGCAATGTGGATGTTTTAATTTTTAATCATTTTCTATTTCTTTTATTAAATTGTGATCAACAGTAAATTGCTATCATTTCAAGAAAGCTTGTTATAATCAGAATATATTTTTGTAAGTCTCGTGGTAACCCCAAAGTAAAACCTATAATAGACACACTGAAAGGAATAAGGAAAAAGAAAAATAAATGATTAGAAAAAAATCACTTAACCACAGAGAATGACTGAGACAGGACTAAAGAAGGAAAAGAACTAATGACCTAGAAATCAAGTATCAAAATGCTGGTACTCAGGCCTCATCTATCAGTAATTACCTTAAATGTAAATGGATTAAATTCTCCAACTAAAAGACTTAGAGTGACAGATGGATAAGAGGAAACAAGAGACTCACTTCACCTCGAAAAATAGGCATAGATTGAAAAGGAATAATCATATGTGCTTCAGATAAGATACATATTAAATAAAAACAGTAAAAAGAGGCAAAAGAGCCTATTATATAATGATAAAGCAGTCAATTAAAGAACTGGACAAAATTATTCATATGTATTAACCGAATTTTGGAGCAACTAAATATATACAATAAATATTAGTAGGCCTAACCAAGGGGATAGACTTCAATACAATAAAAGTAGGAGACATTAAAAATCCCACTTTTAGCAATGAATAGATCATCCAGCTAGGCTCCCCAAAAATGAAATAGCAGAGTTAAACTGCCTTCCCTCCAATGCCTTCAGAACACATGTTCTTTTCAATAGCACCTGGAATATTCTTCAGAATGGACCATATGATGGCCACAAAACAAGTCTCAAAAAATTTTCAAAAGTTCAAATCATATGAAGTATTTTTTCTGACCACAATGCAATAAAACTAGAAATCAAAAACAAAGAATTTCGAAACCATAAATATACTTGGAAATTAAACAACTTGCAATGGAACAATGGATAAAGCAAGAAATTAAAATGCAAATTTAAGATTTTCTTTGGAACAAATGAACATGAAACACAATATCCCAAAACATAAACCTAAGGAATACAGCAAAGGAGTACTAAGAAGGAATTTTATAGCAAGTAACACCTACATCAGAAAAACAGAAAGCAAAAAAAAAAAAAAAAAAAAAAAAAAAAAAAAAAAAAAAAAAAAAAAAAAAAAAAAAAAAAAAAAAAAAAAAAAAAAAAAAAAAAAAAAAAAAAAAAAAAAAAAAAAAAAAAAAAAAAAAAAAAAAAAAAAAAAACCCAAAAAAACCCAAAAAACCCAACCTACCACTGCTGCTTTAGGTAGAGAAGGAACATACTTCAAAGCAACAGTTATCGAATGGCGAAAAGCTGAAGGCTTTTTCTTTAAAACAGAATGAGAAAAGAGTGCCCACTTTCACTAATTTTATTCAACACATCACTGGAAGTCATAGCAAGAGCAATCAGGCAATAGAAAGACATAGAGAGTATCTATATTGGAAAGGCAGTAATAAAATTGTCACTAATTGGGATGACATCACCCAGTGAGAACAAATCAACAAATTTGGCAAAGTTACAGGACACAAATCAATAGCAGCAGCTTCACTGTATACCAAGGCAAATTATCTTAAAACGTAATCAAGAAGGCAATCCTATTTTCAATAACAACAAAAAATACCTAGGAATATATTTAACCACAAAGGTAAAATATATTTAGAATTAAAATGATAAAACTTTGATGAAAGAAATTAAAGAAAACACAAAGGAAAAATATCCTGTGTTCATGGACTGAAAGAATCACTATTGTGAAAGATGTTCCTCCATCCC
>PVJO010018502.1:0-36539 GCA_004026905.1 Hystrix cristata | reverse complement strand
AAAAAAAAGAAAAAAAAAGAAATACCTTGGGAAGCAGAAAATTTGTATGCCCAAACAAGCCTGTGTGATACACAGTGTACTCATTTTTATCTTTCTTTTCACAGGCTATTTATGAGAAACAGAACATTAAAGTGAGCCAATTTCTTCAGGAACAGAACACTGGGTGGGCTAGGAAAAGATAGGGAGAAAGAATGAAAAATGGATTATCAGTGCCCAAAAGTAAAATTTCTGGGTGCCCATGACAAGGACGGCTAAACACATAAGTGATAAGTGGTTACTTGTGGTCCTGATCCTTTGGGTTTGCTATGCTTGTCAATCTTGAGGACCCGGATGTGAGGACAGTTAATTCCTGGGCTGACACAGGAGCCTGTCCTGACCCTGCTAGGAGGCTGGGGGTCCAGCATATGCCAAATGTTGGGAGAGGCTTATGAGTCTTCTGGAAGCTTTTGGACTTTGTTTTAGGAGATGATAGCTGTATAAATAGGGAGATAGACCCATCCTATATGTATATGTGTAATACACACACACACACACACACACACACGCGCGCATTAAGTAGTTAAACCAGACATTGAGAAAATCATGCTGGTGTAAGAGCAGTAAAGAACGATGGAGGGAAAAGAGTCTCCTTGCATGCTGGAGCGTGCTGCTCACTCACAGGCTCATCCATCAGACCAGCAGCAATAGCAGCAGGAACAGAAAGCAGAGGCTGATCAGAGAGAAGAAACCTTTTCTCTGAAGTCGCTGAAATGGAACAGTATTAGAGTGCTAGAAAAGGATGCCATATGTTTCAGTATTAAAAAGTAAGCTACACAGCAATGGAGGACTAACATCCCCAAGAGACACTCTAATTGCTATAATTGTTCTGGGGCTCCCTCCATTACCTCCCCCAAGGTCTGTACCTTGTGAGTCTCTGAGGAAGTGAGTGCTTTGTATAGAGATCATTTCCAGGCAACCTAGTAGGGAGATTCACACTTTTGTAGAAAAGTATATGATGATAGTGTGTGAAAAAAGGAACAAGGAATCTCCTGATCTCTCCATTTTCAAGGAAGAAAAAAAATCTAAGGATTTTCACATCACCACATACATCACCACAGATCAAGACAATGCCTTCCAGAAAAATAAACAACGTTCCTTCATGGCTTTCAGAACTGCAAATACATAATTCAATTATTTATTTTAAAATCCCTAACAAGATTTTGTCCTATAGGAGAAAGATTGCACAAGTGAAAGGAATGCTAATTGAAAAGAAAAAAAAAATCAAAAATACAAAAAGGCTCATTACAGCATCCTTGGTATCAGGGGATTCTATTCTAAACTGTTGATTAAATTCTTCTTGTCATTCTCCATTGCGTCTTCCTGGCTGTGAAGAATAGGAGGGGTATAAAGTCTCAAATGCAATTGCTCCTCTCTTCCACACCCAAGGGACTGTCTTAGAGCTCACAATGGGTTAATAAAGAAGACCCTGATTCTTGATCTCGTGATAAAGAGCTCACCAATTAGCAGGCCCACAGGATGGCACAAAGCAGTTTCATAGCAAAACCCAAAAGCCCTTGCAATTTGCGAATGTCCAAGAAATACATGGGACATCACTAAATAATGGGAAAGGATAAACTTTTAAAACAGTCTCAGTGCATATTTAAAACTGTCTTTTTCCAGATCAATAATTCTAGATGAACAATTTCATACACACAGAGCATTTGAAGAATTCCATAGACTCCATTTTACCAGATCTTTCTGCCTAATTACAAGTCTTTGAACCAGACAACGGCACTTGAAAGATCAATGCCTGGCTGCACAAAGCATACATAAAGCATAATTAAGAGGCCTGCTCCGTGGAGCCTGGATGCATGCATATGGATATGTGAAATCTTCATGTGTGCACACAGGGCATTTGCGATATGCGCCATAGAGACACACACTTCCGCTGTCCGGAATGTCTTCGCTGCCATTGCGTCAGTGAGACAGTCAAATGGCAAAGCAATGAAAAAGAACAATGGTACGCTCGAGCCTCAGATCACTTTCTTAAACTGTGTGTTTCCGATGAGGCAGTAAGTCTATTTAATGACATCTGGAAGTATTTATTTATTATTTATTTATTTATGAATCTACTTTACCTCCTATTTTGATGAAAACTTAATACATTTCTAGGAAATACGTAGATTTTAAACAGGGGTCAGAATTTGCTCACTTTGCTGCTCATTTTCTAGTGCTAGACCAAGATAACTACATTAGCATCTGGCATTACTCAGGAGCTGCTGCTTCTTTTAAGGAAAGGACATGGTAGGGCAGGTATTTATGTGCAGGTGTCATGTGTGTGATCCAGGAAGAGAC
Source organism: Hystrix cristata (assembly GCA_004026905.1). NCBI lineage: Eukaryota > Metazoa > Chordata > Mammalia > Rodentia > Hystricidae > Hystrix > Hystrix cristata. The sequence goes on along the minus strand of PVJO010018502.1, from coordinate 34,205 downwards.
ACCTAATCTCGGGGAGGAAGCAACTGGAAGTGGCTGGAATAGGTGTTCTCAGTGCACCGGGAAGGCAGGTCTAATGACTGTGAGAGATGACAGGGGAAGAAAACGTCCAAGACAGTAGCTGGCACCAAGTAAATAAATAATAAATAGTAAGTTAATGTTGACCGAATAAAGTGACAGGATTCAGCAACACATTAGATGGGATAAGGAAAAGTGTGAGGAGTCAAAAATTGTGAGAAAACGAGAATGTATGTCTTGACTGTAAGGTAATAGACAGGTAGAGTATTGCAAGGAGCTATAAAAACAGTTGTGTCCCACAGACACACAGACAGGAGATGTGGGGGCCCCGGGACACCGGACTGCCCAGGACTTGGCCCTGCCTCCTCCACTCTTGCTAGTGAGCAAGATGTCATGTGTTCCTGGAGCTTTTTCCCTTCCGAGCTGTGGATCAATAGCACCACAGAAAACGAACCAGAGAGGAAAAAACAAAGAGCTTCAGAATCTCTACTTCTTTTTCTTTAATATCTATGCGTTTTTTCTAGGTTGAGAGAAGAATGGCAATTATTTTAAACATTTATAATACGATGTAAAACATTGTACAACAGCCGCTGTCAGAAACAAACAACCTCACAAAACACAGCAAAAATATCTCTTATCAAACCAGAAGGAAAATTTTCTGATGAAACCAAATGACTTTTAGTGCAATTAAGTAAAGGATGTGGAACCAGAAGAAGAACACATTGTGTATATTTTCTGTTAAAGAGCAAAAAAGCAAGAGACTGTGTAAGATGTGCTCCTTTGTCTCATTTTCTGTCCTTACATTTTGACCGGAAATGTGGTTATTGACACTCTTATTTATCAGTGTTGTGAAAGAGAAAACTAATTTTAAATGGAAAGAGAGAGAAGGGAAAGGGAGGGAGGGAGGGAGGAAGGAAGGAAGGAAGGAAGGAAGGAAGGAAGGAAGGGAGGGAGGGAGGGAGGGAGGGAGATTTTATTTCACTGGATGATAAACATGTAGCAGCTTTTCATTTATATGTGGTCCCCAGCTGGGAGAGGGTAGGATAAGAGTATCAACTCTGCAACTTCTGCCCCTTCTTGGGGAAAGGCACTGCATTGTTCTGGTCTTCAGCTGCCATGAACAAAACAATGACAGGTTTAAATAAAGAATCTTTAATGCTGCTTCCAGCTCTCCTAGTATCTGATTACTCTCCCTCTAATTTGATTTTTTTTAATGTAAAAGTTGAATGCTAGCATTGGAGTTTGTTTAAGCTGCTACAACATAATAACTTTGACTTTTAAACAATACTGGACCCCCTCAATTCATCCTTCAGGGTTCTAGAGGCCGGGAAGTCCAAGGCCAGAATGCTAGCGTGGGTGGTTGTGGTGAGAGGCTGCTGCCAGGTTGTAAATGGCCAGCTTCTTGCTGTGTTCTTACATGATGGAAAGAGCCAAAGCCCAAAGGGGATTATTCCTATTCGTATGGGCTCTGCCCTCATGGTCTACTCAGCACCTGAAAGGCTCTACCTCTTTGTGTGTGTGTGTGGGGGGGTATGTAGGTGTGGCAGTTATTAGGGGTCGAATCTACCACATTCACACTGAACTACATCCCTAGCATTTATTTTTTATTTTGAGACAGGGTCTCCCTAAATTGCTAAATTCCCCAGACTGGGCTCAAACTTGGCAATCATCCTGCCTCAGCCTCCCAGAGTGTTGGGATTACAAATGAGCTCCAGCACACCCAGCAGGATTCCACCTTTTAATACTATCACTTTGGGGGTTAGGATTTCCACCTATGAATTTGGAGAGGACACAAATATTTGGACCACACCAGCTCACAGGACAAGCAATTTTTAGAAGGAAAAAAAATCATACTTTAAATTAGAGTTAGTAATGGAGAAAATTGCAGTAGTTACCCTGTTTTGGGATTGTTTGTAGAATTCAATGAACCAAAGTCTTCCTGTTCCCACAGTGCAGGCTGGATTGTAATTTATTTATTATTTTTAATCAGAGCTTTAATCAAGTCTCTTTATTATGAAAGGGAAAGAATGGAACTTTTCTAAATTTGATTTTTGGTTAAAAAATCTTTTTGCCAACTCCTTTGAACAATAAATTCTGAATAGAGGTATTTTATATTTCCCAGACAAATGTTTCTTTCATGAAAATGAGTGGGGGTGAATGAATTTCAAAATGTCATAATTTCAGCTACCATTTATTCTACTCTATTACAAATTCAATAACCTTGAACCAGAGTTAATAGAAATTCATGATAAGTAATAAAAATCCAACTGGCCTCAAATTCCCATAGCTTCAAACACCGCCTATAAGCTATCATCGTTCTGTCTAACCTGGATCTCTCTCTTAACTTCCTGCCAAAATCACCCAGAAAGATTCTCCTCCTGGATGTCCTCTTGGAGCCTCAAATGAAACATGTCTGCATAGTATCACACTCCTCCCTTTCTCCCAAGGCAGCTCCTCCCTGACTGTTTCTGCGAATGTTTCCTCTGTCCTGCCTGGTGCCCAAGTTTGACTCCATGATGCCCCTTGCCCCAAACACTGTTGATGCCACCTCCTTAATTTGATCAGATCCACTGCAGCCTCTCCCATGAATAATATCTCCATCTAGGATTAAAAATGCGAGTCTGATGATCTTGCTACCTGAAACACGCTGGTACCTTTAGACTCAAAGCCTAGCTTTCTAGCACAGCACTCAAGGGGCTTGATAATCAGCTCTCTGACATCATGTTCAGCAGCATCTTGAACCACCTCTCTCTCCCAACCAAAGATCCTAATCCTTTTGCAGGATCAGTCTAAGCTTTTCTGAGTTACTCAAAACTCCATACATATTTATACCTCTAGTCTTTCATTATATCACTCTTTCTGAAGGGGGATGCCTCACTTTCTCATCTTTGCCAAGCAAACTCCTCTAACTCTTTGAAACCCACCTGACCCTTCGCTGATAGTCCATATATACTCTCAAATATGGCAAGTCCCCTCTACTATGGTTCCTGGCATGTGGCATTTTAACTACCGCTGGACTGTCTACCCTGGAGGGCAGTCTGGGTTTTATATACTTTATTAATCAATACCTATATGGCATAAATGCTCAGCAACTGGCAAACAGTCTATGAAGAGGGAAATCCTAGTCCAAGGAGACTGGGCGTACAGGCTAGGTGCATACCTGCTGTCCCCACCTGACTATTGAGAACATCCCATTTCAGTCTCCAAGGTGTCCAAGGCTGGACAATAAATAGTCTGGTCACTGTCTATTAGTCAGCATGTTAAGTGCACTTAGGACCTTATTAGTAATTAATATTAATCAAAGTCATGAAAATATATTGAGAGAGAGAGAAAGAGATTTCAGAAAGATGGTCACTAAACTATGTACTTGCCCAGCTGATAAAATCTCAGGTGACTTTTCTTCCCTTGTAGCTATATTTTAATTAATTGATTTTCTTTTCATCAGTGAACACACATCACTTTCACAAGATAACAAAGCTAATTTTTAAAAAGTCACAGGTTATGTCCTATGAATTTTCTGGAATATTCAGCTTTATCTTTAGACATATAAAACCTCCCAATATTCTTTAAATTAGAATAAACTAAGCACATGACAAAAATGGCCCCTTTATAAAGACAAAAGACACATGAAGTTTGTGATTAGTATCACAAATTTGCAATCAAAACCCTCATTCTGTGAAAAATGAAATAAAACTGAAATAAAATAAATAGTTCTGGTGGTCAGAAAACCAGAATACTCAGACATTTGTTTTGAAGCGCTGCCTCAGGTCTAGACTCCCACAGCTGGTGATGAGAATAAATGCACAGACTGAACTTTCAAACACTAACAGCATATGGAAAACATTAAATGGAACATAAACAGTGCTAATCAGAATCCAATGGAGTTAATCCTCTTGTAGAAATGCTCGTCCACAACCCATTCTACTCTGCAAGGTGATGGATTTTATCAGTTTGAATAGATGAAACTTGATGGAATGTTAGTACGGAAGAAAAGAAATCATGTTTCCTATCAAGTTTTTATGTGATTAAATGTACATAGTGAAGCATCATTGGCTTGGAACGTTAAACTGGTACTGAAATATAGACGTTAAAAGTAAAGTTTTGATTGAGTTATAATTCTAAATAAAGTTCCAGACCAATTACTTTTAGTGACTTTCTCTGCTTTTCTCACTGACTTGCAGATGCGTGTGGGAGAGAGCAAGCACATCTGTTTTGCCTGAATGAGAGTGTTTAAAATAAATTATCTCCAATTTTGAGGATCGAAATTGGAGACTCTTGCTTACGTCTCTTCCAGTCTTCTATTTCCATACAGAGGAACAATCATGAGGTCTTGTACACTCACTGAAAGGAAGATACGGTAGGGTGCCTCTCACTTGGCCAGAGGCTCAGACTTGACTTCCCTCTTTGGCAGTGAAATAAATACAGGGATGTACTCCAAAAATGTGGGCTTCTTTAGAATAGAATCTGACCTAAGAGAGGAGTTCACCCACTAACCAGGATCAAGCTAATTAGCCGTTCACGGGATGATTTCAAATCTCAAAGACTTGAGTTTAAATTCTGTGACATAACCTTGGTCAATTGACTCAGTCTTCTGAAGCAGATTGAAGACTGCTAAATTGTAGAGAAATTATCTTTTACTGAAATAAGCTCAAAAGAGACATGGTCAGAAGAGGGTATGAATTATTGAGGAAGCGATGCTCCCCAAGTTACCTAAGTTTCCTCTTGGGAGATGAATTCTGAACGACTGTGGTGATGTTCTGTCTGTTCAGAATGACAGTCTGTTGGGGTGCCAGGAAGCCTTGGTGTGGGAAGTGCAGAAGGAGCTAATTCTCTGAGTATGCGCATGCTTCCGCTTGATACACCTCGCCGAGATCAGCGCATCCTCCCCCTTCCTCTCTTGCTATCTACCATCACAATCCATATGACAGTCTATCCGTCCAGTCCAGGTTGCTCCCTAGGTCATCCTCCAAGTGACTTCTGGACACTCCCACTTGAAAGTCCCACTGGTACCTCAAACACAGACTCAACCCACCCAACCTGCTCTCTTTAACCCACCCAAAAGCCAGTTTTATCAATTTTCCAGTCATTGTGAATGGATTCCCTTTCCGTACAATGACTTACACTGGGGACCTTAACCTCATCTTTGTCATATTTGCAATCCTTAAATAGGTACAATAGAACTACTTTGTAAGAAAACTCTCACTTCAACCCTAAACAAAAATTAAAAAAAGGAAACAAATAAATGAACAAAGTCCTTTGGGAAATGATTTTTTTATAAAGGTGTAGAATCATTTAAAAAAGTTAAAACCAGACATTATATTTCTGTTGGATAGCGCTGCTATTTACACTGTTCTGTAATCTGTTCTTATGTCCTAACGATGTATCCTGATATCTGTCCATCTTGATATGGGCCTCCCAGATTTTCTTTTTGCAGCTGGAAGGTGTCCCACTGGGCAGCCCCACCACAGTTTATTTAGCTAGGCCCCTACTGACGCATGTTTTTGTATCTATGTAAAGTGATGCAATAAATAATTTTGTTCATAAATCTGCACAGGTATGAAATTATATATCTGTAAAATCAATTCCTGAAACTAAAATCACTAGTTTAAAGGTAAATAATTTGGTTTTGGTTTTGATAGGGTCTCACTATGTAGCTAAGGCTGGCCATGCACTAACTCTTTTTCTCTCATTAGTACATGTTTGTAATACATAATAAATACACATTCATCATGGAGAGTTGGTACTCTGAATTTGGCTGTCTTTGAATTCAAATCCTCCTGTCTCAGCCTCCTGAGTGCTTGTATTTGTATCCATAGCACGTGTTGCCAAGTTTATCTGTACAGAGATTCTAATACTGTGTTTGAACTCCCACCAACAATGTATTTGGATATTCGCCTTTCCACGTGACAATGTAAAACTTCTGGAATTTTGCTAATACATGAAAGTACCTTAGTGTTCTTTGAATTTGCATTTTCTTAATTGTGAGTAGAATTGGATGTATTTCATTTATTTAAATACTAATTTAACTTTTTTTTATTAAAAAAATCACCCTCATCTTTGATTACCCGCTCTCTCCCTTAAATTGCTCTGGATCTATTCAATGCCCATTACTAGTCTGTTATGTGTTTTAAATGCTTCTTGTATTAACTAATGTCAAGTTCACAGTCACCACCTTTTTTTCAAGACATGGTCCTCTCCAATCTTAGTCCAATTTGCTTCCTAAAGGTCTCCCTCCCTTTAATATCACCCCCATCATCAATGAGCTCTTCAATCTGTTCAACATTGTGGCCAGAGTACTTATTTTGACTCTCAAATGTTAAGCCTTTCCAGGTTTAGTGCTTAGTGACTCCCCGCCTCATCTCTCCTCATTATCTCCTCTTGCCTGCCGGCGCTAGCTCTCCTTCCGGTTGCACCATCAGTTCTTCAGGGAATTCATGTCCCCTCTCACTTCCGGGACTGCTGCCCAGAAGATCATACAGCTGGCTGTCGCTTTCTGCGCTTGCTCAGTGCCTGTTCCTCCCTCAAATCCCAGATCAGAATTACCTCTTGGAGGTTTCCTCCTCTGTGTACTCCAAAAGTATCCTATCCTTGTTCTTCTCTACTGTGTTTAACTGTCAGACTATACACATGGGGCATTTATCTCATTCTTTATGGGATCTCCAAGGCCTCCCAGGTCCCTGACAGATACTAGATATTCAGTAGTTACTTGTCTGCTTGTAGGTTGAGCTTGGGATTAGCACCCTTTCCTCCTGGACACTAACTACTGAGCCCTGTACAAGACACTAAACTCCCCCGGAGCTTAGCATCCTCGCCAGCAAAGCAGGGCGATAATACCTGTTCCACATGGCAGTGGCGAAGGCTGCAGAGCACACACACACGGCACACTTGGCACAGAGCCTGCCATGTAATGAGCTCTTGGCAAGCTAGGTCACTGCAGGCTCAAGGGTCAGCTCTGCGTGCAGATGGGTTTCATCTCGCTCACAATGCTAAGATTGAGAAGCTTCGCCTAGAAACCCAAAGTTTAAATTTATTATGAAAACAAGTCGACTCCGGACAGGGCTGCGCCTGTGTTGTTCCTTGTAAGATAGGTAGCTAGAGCCGAGTCCTACCAGCTCTGCTTGGGTGATACAGAGTCCCCCATTTCTCACAGAACTCATACCCCTGAGCTGCTTGGCCCTTGTTCAAGTTTCTAACCATCCCTCCTGCCTCATAAGAGAACACAGCAGCCCCTTTGAGACAAGAGTTCACACATGTACAAGATCATACATAGCACATTGGAATTTGGTGTAACTTGCCCTTTTTTTCCTTTCAATGATCTACATGTTTAATCTGTAGTAAATTTATAAATATATAAATACAGAAAACATTTTGATTCTAACACAGAAATTAGTATTATCACTTCAAGCAAAGGAAGGATTGATGTTCTTTTTGTTTCAGAAGTATATTGCATGAATTTAGAGGGTTGAATACTTATCTCACATAGCCCAGGGGATCTGGATTTTGCTCGATTTCTTGAAAGAAAGATGTCAGGACAAGGGACCCCCAAGTAGAGTTTGTCATCTCTCCTTGCACATGCCATGAACTGCTAGTGACATTTCTTCAAATCAGTGAGGTGTCCTGTTGTGTGCGGGTACGGGTGCCCCAGCCTGACAGCCCCAGGGTGCCTCTGACAATAGCATTTCCTTGTTAAAGCCCCAGCACGCTGGGGTCCCCATCACAAGAAGGGGGCTTCCCGCGTGGTCTCTCATTTTCAATTTTTTGTGTCTTTTTACAATACAAAATCATAACTGTGAGCATGCTGACCTCTGGCTCTATGCAGATCAAACCACAAGCAGCGTGCTTCAACAACAGGCACCACCACTGCATCCAGTTCCTACCCGATCTTAATTTATTGTCTGATCCTAAACTGGGCTATTCAAGGGCCTTCTATGAATCCCGCTGCCCTTGTGATGATTTGGAGGACTGCTGGGTTAACATATAACACACACTCACACACACACACATTCACATAAACACATGAACATAAAATGATTTCTAAATACAGCATACACACTATAAAAAAAAATCACACTTTGACTATAATCTAGTTGAATAAAAGAGTCAGAAAGCAATGTGGCCTTGGAAAAATGAGTATCTTCAGTCAATGGATGTATTCAATAATATTTCTAGAAAAACAGCTAAGAAACATGTATTTATTGTTTTGATGAACCTCTAAGACTCTCTAAGTCTTGAAGAGATACTGACACATTGTCCAGAAATAATAGTCTCCTTAATAGTCTTACAGTTTGTGATTGTGTTTATTCCCACAAATGTATTGACGTTATAAATAAAAAAGCACATTAGATCAATATAGAGAGGAACTCTAATAATATAAAACAATATAAGAAGAATAAATCTAATTTCTTCTAGAGAGATCAAACATATTTCTCAAGGAATAGGAATAAAGTATCTTTGTCCATTAATCACTGTGTTTCTTGGAATATACTTTCCAGTCCCTTTATACCTCCCCTAAACTTAAAGATATACATTAAGTGAAGTTTTAACCTCAAAAGTATAGAATTCCAAGACGCTTCACTGCCTTAGCTTGGGCTTCCTGTTGTATTGTTTAAATACATTTTTCTAATTGGAGCAGACATGGCTAGGGTTGGTGTCTGTATTTTATAGTCAGTAAGGGCAGATATTCATCACACAATGAATCAACATCCAGTCACCTCTATCCCCGTTCACATGCAAATAACATCACAGTTTTCTTATTGGTTGTTATATGTGATATTTTAAACCTAGTGACTTCAGAACTACAGCACTAGCTAACCCCTGACAAGTTAAAACTCCAAGGAAACATTTGCTAATACATCATGAGCCCTCCCTTCTTCTCTCCTGCCTTCCTTCCCTCCCTCCCTTTCTTCTTTCCTTCTTTCCTTCCTTCTCTTCCTTTGTAGTAGTCTTCCGTAAAATACGTTACATTCTGCATAACAAAGTACTTCAGGCTGTTTTCTACTTACACAAAGGGAATTGTATAAGTAGAAAAACCCCAATTAAAATATTGCCACTCATCAGTAAATGAATGACGAACCTGATGAATTCGTGAAGAGTTTCAGGTGCAGATTGCCGTCAGATGCAGGTTACCACAGGCTAAAAGAAGTAAAACTGAAATCAGACCAGTAATCTACACTTTACCTATACCAACCTCCAGAGGAGGAGCGGAACTACTACACAACTGGATAAACTTGACTTCGTTACTATGTATTTTAGTCCATCTTGTCCCTACTACCGCAGATAATTAAGAAAAAAATCTACCCACATGATTAAAAGAACTGTGGAAAGTACATCTAAGCAAATATTTAGTTTCTTTAAAAACAGAACAGAATACTGAAGCCCATAGAAAAGTACATTTGAATTCACTCTGAATGAAATAAATTCTTAATACACAACGGAACAATTTGCAAATGGGATGAAACAAAGACTTTTCACCTTACAATAATTTTGCATATCCTTTGACATAAAAACTCACAATGTCCGACAGTATCAAAGTGCAGAGTTGAACACAGATATGAATCAACTAAGTGGTTCTCACGAAGATTCATAGTGAACAAAATTGTTATTACAATGCAATGATGTTCTTTGTTAAATTTCTCAGATCTGAGGAAGGAACAATTATCTCAACGGAGTTAGAACTGTGCTTTCTAGCCGTTTTCAGTGATCTTATTCCAGGGCAACAGCAGTGCAGACGGCAGCCAACAGGCCACAGGGACCCCATTCGCGTTAGCACTGAGACCCTGCATCCCAGACAAACAAGAGGGTCCCCGAGGTATATTTACGTAAGTACTTTTGAGCTTTTACAATCTCGATTTGAGATTATTTATGGTAAGACGCGGGTCACAACAATCGGAAAGCAAAAAAGTCTATGTCTTTGCATTTATATTTTGTCTTTGCTTTATTTCCATAAAGCACTGTCTTATTTTCCCCATCTGAAAAACGAAAGAGGCTAGATTGCTGTTGGTACTAAATACTGGCAAGCTCCTGAAGGATAAGTGACCGTCAGGGACTGTGCAGTCTGGGTGTAAAGGTCCCATCTCGAGGCACGAGGACAGAAGCAGGCTAATTCAATCACTGAAACAACTTCACCTCCAACACTGTCTCGATTTAAATGTCATACATGTTGAAGCCTCCAGAGATCTCTGGGATTGTCTAATGTAAAGCTCCCACTTCACAGATAAAGAAACTGAGGTCAGTAAAGTGCCACTTCTGTCAAAGGAGACATTATCCAAGGTCTTTTTCATAACCCTTGGCATGTGCAATTAAAAGTGCTAAAATGTGGAAACAAATGTGCTAAAAAGAATGAGTTGAATGAGAAGAGCTGGAAAATAAAAACTTTTAGCAAAATTTTGAAGTAAAAAGGTTTAAAAGAGGCTTTTTGAAACCATGAAATACTTACAAGTGCCACCTGCATTCTTATACCATGCTGCAACCTAGCTCATTATTTTCTGGCAAAGCAAAAAAATAAAAACAAAAAACCAAAAAGCAAATCAACCATTGTGTAACACATGTATAATAACTCCATTATTCACTCTTGCTTTAAACAAAAGGAAAGTTCCAACAAAAGGTAAGATTCATGATTTACAAATCTATAGGAATTAAAAGAACAATAACATTGGAAAGTAAACATCTTCGCATCAGAGTATCATTGTTATAAGATAGCAAAAAACCCCAAGCATCCTAATAATAAGATTTCCTTCTAAGCATTGTAGAATGAATGAACGGGAAAATAATTTTAGGTAAACATGTCATGAATTCAAAGGATAGTGAAACAAATAAGAAGCTCAGTTCAAAACTTTAAAAGTTATTCAAAGCTTATGGGTAAAATTCAGAGATTCTGTGTTTCCTATCTCCCACCAAACATAAAAATGTAACTGCAGAAATCTTGGATCAGCACATGAGGCAGAAGACCAAAGAAAGCTCACAGCAGAGGTTCAAAACAGCTGGATGCTAATCACACATAAAACTCTTCAAAATTTAGGATCTAATCATCATCTAAAAACACACACTCTTTATAGACATTCTGAAATTTTATGATGAGAATTAGTCATTCAACCATTGAATTTTGGAGCAAAACTACTTTAAAAAGATAGAGGGAGAAAGAGAGCTAGTGAGTTTCATCAGGAACAAACTAAACTGACAAGGCCAGTGGAAATGCAGACAGTCTAAAATGTGCTCCTACTTCCTCTGTCTCTCTCTGAACACTTTGTTTTATCATGGACAAAAAATCCATCTTCCAAAAGGGTGACTTGCTCCATCCCACACACCACGATGAGGGCCCTTTGACATTCTCATGACCAAGGCATCAGTTAACCCTACATCAGCTCTTCAGAAACGGGGCAGAGAAGTTTGTTAGGTACCGCTGAAGCCATTTTAATGGACTGGCAAGGAAGGAAGTTCTTAGGGGAACCCTTGCAATACTGGACCTCCAGATTTGAATCAAGCCTCTTAACTGCTGCAGCTGAATGTTAAGGAGGCTGTCACAGGCAGAGTCATTCAGGGCTCGGGTCAGAAGCCCTGGCTTTTCAGGTCCTGTGTCCACCTCACGCAACAAAGCGATCACCATCCATCACTCTCCAGCCATTATTAATTCCTCCTCAATGACAAAGCAAGTTTACAAAAGATTAAGGAGTTCACACTTAGTGTTATGCAATTTTAAAGTTTCTGTAAGAGTTCAGTGACTCTTCAAAGGGATTTTTAAGGTGAGAAGGCAAAGCAAGGGAAGCTATCATTAAATTAAAAAATACTTAATTGCTAAGCAACAAGATAAGCATTTGAGTGCTCATAAAGACAGAGTCCCAAGGTTTAACTTTGCAGGTCAGGGCACTGATGCAAGATTTCCCAAAGCCATTTGGCTGGACAATTTCTGTAGGTGCTTTTGCATTTATATTAAAGATCTATAATCACAAAATTTTACTCCTTTTAGTGAACCTGTTTTAAATGGGCCTAGACATGGTAGCACTGGTTTATTGGATAAATATATAAGCTAATAATACATCCTTCTTCAATATGTGACAAAAAATTTAGCATTTAAGCATTCTTTAAGATTTTTCCCTTGGAACTTGGCCAGATTGTACCACAGAGTTCTGCTTCATTTTACATTGTCACGTTTTACCATGAACCCTTTTAGCTGTAATGTGTACGCTCCACTGATCTGACTGGTGGCAGTTATGGGGGACAAGCCTATGCTACCCTCTACTCTTGCTGTTCCTGTAGGATGTCGGATTAACAAAAGGAGTGAATATCACTGGGTGTGGAGGAGGATGAGATATAGCCCCCACCAGATGTGGCCATCCCTCCTCAGGGACCCCAGGAGAGCAGCTACATTCTTCCTACTCCACAGGCTGAGTTACAGTGACGAGAACAACACAGGTACACAAGAAGCTTCATGAGATAGGTTGCATATTGAAAATACCATTCACACACACACATAAACATACTGGCTATACAGAATGAAACTTCCATAACATTACCTTGAACATATACATGTCCCTAATGGATCAAATATTGCATAAAACTCAGCATGTTTAAAACAGTAACTTTTATCATCATGCTTTACATTTTGTTAATTCATATAACTAGAGGATTGTGCTTAGACTGGAATTATAACTGCATCAGAGATAGAAATTCTGGCTTCCCGGCACAGATTCCAAGACTAAAAAGATTAAAAAAAGGTTAGAATGAATAACTTCCTTTGCCAAGTACTTGCAATTTACAGCTTAAATAATTAACTTTGTCTTACATGTCTTGTAAACCATAATACATAGCATAATGCCTGGCACAGAGACTGTTCAGGTCCACCTAATTAGTCTACCTTAATGAGCAGAACAAACCAGTATGTGAGCTGACAGACAAAAAATTAATAAACATATTTGTAAACAGCAGATTAATAAATTGCTCTCTAGAAAACAGGTGTATTGTTAATTTTTTGAGGTACTGGGGATTGATCCTAGGGTCTTCACACTGAGCTACATCCCCAGCACTCTACTTTCTAACTTTTTTGAGACAGAGTCTCGCAAAATCACTATGTTGTGCAGGCAGGAATTGAACTTGGGGTCCTCTTGCTTCAGCCTCCCAGAGTGCTGGGATTTTAGGAGTGTGTCATGAGGTTCATTTGTATTATTAACATTTTTGTCAAAACATAGATAGGCTACACAAAACGAACTTTCTACTGTCTCTGAACTCTAGAAGGTCATCATCGAAACCAGAAAATACTGAGATTGAAAATCTTAGGAAGGATAAACATGGGGCTGGGGACTTAGCTCAAGTAATAGAGTGCTTGCCTAGTAAGTGCAAGTCCTGTGTTTGATCCCCAGCACCCAACAAACAAACAAACAAACAAACAAATAAACATGCATTTAATTTATCCTGTAATATGCCATGAGCGTACTTGGCACCAAGGATTAATGTCCTCTACATTTATTTGCATGAAGATGGCTTTCCAGACCTGCTGGCCACAACTACTCAAGCCTGCTTGGCCCACTCAAGCCCAAATAACATCGTGACTTTTCGGGTCAGTCCTGCTAGACTGAGCAGAATCTTAAACCCTGCTCTGAAAACAGCAGAGTATCAACACAATCACACACCAGTCACTCACATCCTCCATCCCTAGTCAGGGTTTTCAAAGGAATTTCCGAGGTGGCTGCGATTCACAGAATGGATTGAGAAAATGTAATTATGCTACTTTAAAACAAAATCAAATTGCCAGAGTATATATTTTAGGGAAAAATATCTTCACATAATTCCTTTGAAGCCTTTGGTTAGCAAAAGACAGATTTTTCAATAATGTAGATAAATGGACTGATGTTTGTACTGATGAATAATAAGTGAGTTACATTTGCTATCACCATTCTGTTTCATACCAAGAAGCAACGCACTTTCCAAGATAGCCATTTTGAAAAATAGCATACAAATGATTTTTCTTTTACATTATGCTTTAGTTTTTCTCAATATTTGGTGAAAATAGAGAGTGAGAGCGCACAGCATTAGAGCAAACAGGTAAAAATTGCAACGCTTCCCTTTGTAGTATCCATTACCGTTACTAAGTGTAATTGAATGTATTAGCAGGTCTCTGTAGGAATGTGATATGCTAACACACTCTAATTTTCATTAGTTTCTCAAAACTGTCATGCGAGGAATTTGAAATATGTGCACAAGAGAAATTAATAATGGCTGGTACTGAACAAAAGTATTAAATTGGTTTAAAATAGAAAAAATCCATAACTTGCTTATGAAAAGGAAGATATTTAAATCACACAGGGAAAGCACACCCATGACGGCACCCCATTCATTCTCCTGAAACACCTGCTGTGCGAGGGAGGGAGGCCAAGCCATGAGTCTTTGTGTCCCCATTGAGAGGACACCATCTTAGCTCACACAGGTAGATTTAGGAAGCTAAAATATTCATAAAGTGGAAGGTTTCTTTTTCATTTTCAAGATGAAAAGGCACATGAGCCTTAGCTAAGGCTGTCAGCTGGGCTTCTCTTTAAAGAGAAGATTCGTACAGAAAAAGGCCAGCCCTGCCATGGTACAAATATCTGAGCAGATCTAAGGAGTATCCTGATCCTAACCAGGGCTGAGTCTTTCATCCCTGGCATTGAATAAGCACATTAAAGTTAAAGCCTATTTCATTCCATCTTTGAAATAACCCTAAGGGAGATTAATTTTTGTCATGTCCACCCTACCAACACGAAAGCAGAGATGTAGGGAGATAAAAGATTTGCCCACTAGTTCCCTATGGGTCTGGAGCAAAAAATAAGTTTATTTTATTAAATGTAAGGTTTATGGAGGGCTTAGTGTGTTCCATCAAGCTGAAGAACACAAGGCGGTCCTCACCCAGCCTGTGCTCCCTTTGCTATGGATAGAATCTCCTGTCTGCTTACAATGGGAAGAGTGTAGCATATGAGGCCATTACTGAACTGGTCCCCAAGAATGGTGGCTGTCTAGGAGGTGGACTATTCTGCCCCATGTGAACTCTGTGGGCTTCCAGACCCCAATCTTGACTGTGGGGACATCTGTGGAAATGTCATTTGCCGTTTCATTATCTTCACATGGCCAAACCATTGTGGCCCACATGCCCAGAACATTATGAATGAATCTAAGACATTCCTTTCTTCATCTAAGGTAATTTTTAACAAAAAATTTTCCCAAAGTCTGTTGTTTGCTATGAAATAAAAGAATGTGAAACTTGCCTGTGACCATAATGCAACACAAGATAGCAGCAGGTGATTCTTGGCACCTGTGACCATTAATCCTGATATGTCAACTTCATTGGATTAAGAAATGTCTAAAAGATTCTTAGAACATGCTCCTGGGTGTGTCTGTGTGAGTACTATATATGGTCACTGAGTCATTTCTTTCCCGCACTCTTCCCCTGCTTTGCTTCCTGGCCACCATGAACTAAGCAGCTTTGCTTGGCCACATGCTTCTGTCATAATGTCTCTGACGTGGAGCCAGTAGATCATGGACTGACACCCTGAGCAAATGAAACTGCTTTTTCCTTTAAATTGTGAGTGTTGAGAAAGCTAATGCAGAAAAATTGGTACTAGTGAATCCCTGTCATTACTATAAGTGTACCTGACCATGTAGTTTTGAAGTCCTTGCAATAGGTTTGTGGCAGGAGTTAGGAAAGGCTTGGAGATATGGCTAGAGAAGTTTTAGAATGTTATAAGCAGAGTTTGATGGGTGATTCTGCCCAGAGCTTAGAACACTAGGATGCTAATAGGAATCCTGAAGGCCAGGCTCAGGAGGTTTCGGCTGGGAACAAGGACCTCATTGGCAGTTGGACTAGAAGGTATGTGTTACGTTCTGGCAGAAAATTTGTCTACACTTTGCCCATGTCAATGAGACTTTGCAAGAGACTGAGGTTAAGGGCAGTGGACTATTTAATCTAGTGGAGGAAATTTGAGACAGTCCAACATTCAGGTTATGACAAGGGTACTGTTGGTTGTTTTTAACCAGATTTACAGTGAGAATCAGGGGCAAAAGGCAGAGCAGAAAAATTTGAAGAGCTTTAACTTGGCCCAGAAGCAACCATGTGTAAAGTTGGAGCCAAAGGAAGTATGGCTGCATAAGAGTTTAGCATTATTAAGAAGAAACCAAATACAGCACTTTATACAGGGGCAAGAAGAAAGAGGCCTTGAGAACATCTAAGGAATCAGCAAGACTCCACTTATGACAGGTTCAAAGGTGCAAAAGTATCAACCTTTCCTTTGAGAAGTGAGTCCCTAGGACCTCTACTTGAGAAGAGCCTCCTACAAAATTAATTCTGTGTTTATTTCACCATGTTCAGCCATCCGGACCCCCAAAGACAGTTGCAGCCCTGGTCCAAGGGGGCCTGGCTATTGTTTCTGCTGACAGCTGACCTTTGCATTATTCATGAGATATTAGTTTTACTGGCATGCAAAATTCCAGAGTTGGAGAGTCGGGGAAGCTTCCACCCAGATTTTAAAGGAAGGACTGTGTCTTAGTCACTTTCCTCATTGCTGGGGCAAAATACCAACACCCACAAATTAAAGGAAGAGAAATTTATTTTGGCTCACATTTCAGTCCATGGTCAGCTGGCTGCAAGACAGAACCACATGGCAGACGGGTATGGCAGAAAAGTTGCTCACCTCATGATAATCAGGAAGAAGAGAGCAAAGGGATGAACTAGAGAAGGAGATATGTACTTCCAGGTCATACCCACAGTGACCTGCCTCTTTTGACCAGACACAACCCCCTAAAACCAAGCAATTTATAGTGCCTTCATAATTCAATCATCTTCCATAAGTCCCATAACTGAGTGCATGAGGCCTTGGTGGTGGGGGTGGGAGGAAAGCAGACATAAACCATAACAGGCTGGAAAGCCAAGTAGGGAGCTCCTGAGATGGCAGTATGTGAAGCTGGAGTGGAGCTCAAGAAGTCAGAGATGCAGAAATGTGGACTTTCTGCCATGGAAAGCTGTGGTTCTGCAGGCCAGGAGTAGAACCAACCCAAGAAAGAGGTCATGTCGGCTATAACTGACAAGACCCACAAGGGGTGGAGCCATGTCCTTTAGAACTCACATTTCACTACAATGTGCCCCAGATGTTGGGCATGGACCTATAAGATTTAATATTTGCCCTGCTGCTTTTTGGTATTGCTTACCGATTCTTTTCTCTTCCCTGTTCCCCCCTTTTGGAATGCAAATGTCTACCCTATACCACTGTACCTTAGGATCATGCAACTTGTTTTTTATTTGTACAGAGGTTCACAGCTAAGAGTTTGCCTTGAGTCTCAGAATAGACTTGGACTTAGATTTCTGAAAAGTGTGGGGACTGTTGAAACTTTCAGGAAGGGATTGTTGTGTTTTCTATTGTACAAAAGAAATAGAATATGTATTATGTTGGACAGAATTATTTGGAGATTAAGTACAGTTTAAGGAGATATGTTTTGATGTGAAGTGACAAGGGGTAGATTGTGATGATTAATACTCATATGTTAATTTCATTCAATTTTGGAATGTCTAGCCGACTAGTGGAACATGCTCCTGAGTGTGTGTGGGGGTCATGGAGGTATGGCTTTAGGTACTCTATATGGTCCTTTGCCCACTGCTCTCTGGCAATCCTCTCCTGCTTTGCTTCTTGGCCATCATGAACTAAGCAACGTTCCTCCATCATGCCCTCCTGCCATGATGTTCCAGCCAGTCAACCATGGACTAAAACCATAAGCAATTTAAGCCTCTTCTTTAAATTGTGAGTGTTGGGAATTGTTTCTCAGTGATGCGAAAGCTGACTAATACAAGATCCAGGGCTGTTCACTGTGGGTTATTTAATCATACTGTGAACAACAATGCCTACCATTTGGCAAGGGTCTCCCACATGCTTGGCCCTTTAGAAGGATCACCAGGTATACAAATCTTAACTAATTTGAGAGGTTGGATCTTCATCCAGGTCTCTGACTCCAGAGCCCAAATGCTTAACCACTGGGCAGCATCAGCTCTAGCTGCCAAGAAAAGCACTAGACAAAGAAAAAAAATGGTAAAAAAAAGTGACAGATTCAGGAATCCAACTGCAGATATCTTTCTTTTTATCATCTAGGCTAAGTGATCTAAAAAATAGAACAAAATGAGGGAAGTTGGTAGTTTCATTGCTTCAGTTTCATGCTAGTGTCTTGACCTCAAACAGCAATAAATTACTGCAAACGATTCCAGTTTCTTAATGTTTAATGATAGATTTTTAACTTCTAACCATTGATAAGGGTTTCATCTTTATTTGAAAAATATGATAGGAAACCTCAAAAAAGTGGCATTTCTTTGTGTGCAGGTGAGCTAAGTCTCCTAGTTATTAAATGCTTTACCTTGTCCCTCAGCCTTTCTGGAAACCTCCATCAGTCAGAATATCGTCTCTTTAGAAGTCCCAGAGCACTGATATAGTTGCCTGCCAGGGCACTTGCCACAATTTTATCTTCTTTTCTAATAAGGTAGGGACATCCTATCTTTCCTGACTAAACATCAAGTCGACAAAGAATTAACCATTCACGTCTCTATATTGCCAACACCTCCAACTGTGATTGGTGTATGGTACACAATCAAATTAGTCATGGTTGGATTAATTACTAAATGAATACATGACTGACAGAGCAAATAAATACTATGGTATTAGCATGGCCACAGTAAGTCTGTGTAACAAGCCACCCTGACCCAGCAGTTGGCAATGTCATTCATCTGTGTGCTCATCGTTTTGCGCAGTTGAGCTAGTCTGAGTGAGCTTCGGGTTGACAGTTGTCTGGGCTGGCCCCACGCAGGTTGGCTCAGGTTTGCTCTACACATGTGTTTATTCTGGGCCCCGCACTGAAGGGGCAGTGGCTATTTGTCACCTCCTTCTCTAGACGGTTCACCAGTGCATGAAAGGCCAGTGAAAGCATGTGAGCACACTTAAGCCCTCTGCCTACGTCATGTCTCTCACTATTCTGTGGCCTAAAGTCAGTCACATAAGCCCAAAATTAACAGGGTAAGAAGCAGCCACAATGAAAGCGGGAAGGGTTTGAATATTTCCTATATGAATATTTGCTAACAATTATCCACACCACCCTAAATATGAAAACATTATGAAGTTAAAATAGACTAAAGCAGAAATCAGACTGAAAGTTTGGGAGCTGCACAGAGAAATTACTTTAGAAGAACCAGAGTCAGTCAAATCTGGTTCACGTTCCAACCTCACTTTTCTCACAAACAAAACTGGGAATAGTAATAGGTCCTACCTCATAGAATTCTTGCAATGATTACTAGAATAACTCACATAAAGCGTTTTAGCGCAGTGTCTTGAATGCCAAGGAATGGCTGTTTTCTGTGACATTTTAATACATATTTATATATTTGATAAATGTTTATAATGATGGTGGTAGCCATGGTAGTACTAATAGCACTGATGATGGTGACAAGTCACAGAAAGTTCCAATTATTCATGAATGAAGTAGTTTTATAGCCAAGTTTCAACAATTTCATGATATCCATTCCAACTGAAGAAAAAGAACTATGTACACAGTTTTATCTGCCAAAATTTTCAATGTAATTTTCAGTGATGAGTACTCTGAAGTTTTGGGTCTCATTCTAACCGCCTGTGTGTGTCTGAGTGTGTATCCAGTGGCTCTTCCAGTTCCACTGGGGAATCTTCTCCACCCTACAAAGAGTGGGGGAGTTGATTCTCCTCTTCATCGTGTCCTTTTCTCAATTCCATACTCAGTCTTTTACATCAAACCACTTCTCTCACTTTCTCCTTCATCTCTTCCCTAAATAACCTTTACTCTGTCAAAGCCCCCCAAAAAACCGAAACACATTTTCTGCATTTACGTCTACAACATCAATTCAACAATACGAAAGGTGTTTTTCAGAGCAGAAACTGTATTACACACTGAAGAAAATATAGTGTGTCTGTATATGGTGGTGGTGATGGGGGGAAATCTCTCAAAATCTAGTAGAAGAGATAAAACTTTGATCTCTCTCTCTAAGAAGAAAGAACCACAATGTGTATACGTATGATAAAATATTATTCAGCCATGAAAAGGAATGAAGTACACACCTGCTATAACACAAATGGACTTGGAACACATTATGGTGAGTGGAAGAAGCGAAACACAAAACACCACACATTGTAGGACTCCATTGGTATACAATGTCTGGAATGAGCAAATTGATGGACACAGGAAGGATCCGTAGTTGCTGAGGGCTGGAGGGTAGGGGTGGGGTGGCATGTGCGTTGAGGAGAAATAGGAGGTAAGCGCTGATGGATACAGGCTCCCTTATGATTAAAATGTTCTAAAATTGGTTGTTTTGATAGTTATCCAACTTGGCAAATATGCTAAACACCATTGAACTGTACCCTTGAAATGGGTGAATTGCATGGTATGCAAAGCCTATCTCAGTAGCGTGAAAAGAGATAATGAATAATTTTTTTTGTATCACATGGAAGAATGGAAGGAAGGAAAGAAGGAAGAAAGGGGAAGGAAGAAAGAGGAAGGAAGGAGAAAGAGAGAAAAAAGGAAGAAAAGAAAATAGAAAAGAAAAAAATCAGCATCCTAACTCACTGGATGGTTGTAAAAAAGTAACTGTCAAAAATTTTTAAAATGTACACACATTAGTAGATTAAGTTTAGTACTTTGCATGGAAACTGCTACGTGCTGTGGCCTCCAGAGGAAATCAGCTGTGTGCTAATGTCAACAGGGGGCAAAGAGCAGTGGTCAGCCTGGGGGTGTGAGCGTCCTCCCTCAGGCTCCTGCCATCTGCTGGGCTGGGTGAGCAGAAGATGCCTGCAGTCACTCCCGATCCATTCAACAACCAGCCAGGCTAAGAGTGTCAAGGGCTCTGTGTGTGTGCGTGTGTGCGTGTGTATGTGTGCGCGTGTGTTTGTGTGTATGCCACCCCCCCCCGAAGGAGTAAGAAACTACAGCCCGAAGGCACCCAGGGGTCAGGAATCTTACGAAGAGAAGCAATGGCCCGAGGTACCAGCTGAAACAAATCTGTCATCTTTTCAAGGCAGTAGCAGATAAACCTTGTGAAAGTTTATCTCTAATAATTACTAAAGTTTAAAAACAAAGGGGCTTGGTGCACTTTGGAACAAACTTCAAGCCTCTGCACAAGGATCTGAATAAAGTGGTCTCTCTCTTTTTGGTGTACCTCCTTAAGAACATAATGATTATGCACTGCAAACATACACTAATAGAAAGAATATAGTATAATATTAAAAATACTGCCTCTATCTGTCATGTCGTTTAATTTACCTCTTTATCTAAAGAATATATCTGAACACTAACTGACAAGTTTTTGTTGTTGTTGTTGTTGTTATTGTTGCCATTGTTGTTCTATAGGCCCTGTGACATAAAAGGTGCTTAGTAAGTGAGGAAAGAAGAAGGAAGGGAGGAAAGAAGGAAGGCAGACAGAAAGGAGGGGAGGAAGGGAGGGAGGGAGGGAGGAAGGAAGGTTAGATGGGGAGGTTAAAATGGGGAGAAGTCAAAAATACGGAAAGGGAGAAGGGAGAGAAGGACTTACATTAATTATAAGACATTTTCATGGCAATCTTCCTGTATTAAATTCTGCCCTTAGGAGCCTGTTAAAAGTTATGAGTGGGACTGATCTAGAACTTGTCACATTATCATTTTGAAAAGAGTATTATTTTAAGGCTTACTGCTGTTTTTAAAAGAACATTGGCCATTTACACATTTCCAAAGTCTCTTACTCAGTGCTAGGTCAGAAGTGATCAAATAGCTCCCCAGTCTGTTGTCTGAAGACACACATCAATCCTGTGGTCTGAATCTCCCCTGGCCCTCTGATACATTCTCCGCAATGAATACATCAATAATCCAAACATTTTGCTTTAAGAAAACCCAAGACCGTGACTAAAAACGCCACCTGGGCTCCCTGTTAGATTTACAGCCTCCATAGCACACCATGCTGTCGGCATTCATTTCCTCAGTGCTGCAAAGAGGGGCTACATCCCAGGGGCTCCTGAGGCACCCCACAGGAACAGAGCGCATGGTCAGGAGTCTGAGGACAACGGTCCAGGGAAAGGAAAAGGAAAGAAAAAACTTGGCATCTGACACCGAGCAAGTGCGGAACAAGTGTTACCACCATGCTGAACACAACAGCTCAGGTGGGTTCTGACCGTCAAACACAGTAAGATGATGATTTTCCCCATCCTGGACAGCATCCTTTAACATGTCTTGGCTAGTATTCCCTTTAACATACGTTAAAATGCTGAACCTTTCTCATCTGTGCTGGTGAATCATATCTCCTGTCTTATATGTATGTGACTGAATTTATTAGCCTAACAGCAAGGGATTTTCTCTATTCCCACTGAATTCATCTTATTAGATTTCCTTATCATTCAGTCTACTCTTCTGAGATCTCTTTAGAGTCCAATGTCATCTCCCAATATATCTCCCCTAGTTTCCTCTTCAGGAATTTGATCACCAATGACTTTATCCTCCCAAGAAATTTCAAAAATAAGAAACCTGAGAAATAGAGGCTGAAGATGTGCGACACGCCACTGGGACAGGCATGCTGGATCAGAACTATTGTCACAGTGAGCCGTCTTGGGTGTGGTCACGCCATCATTTAGGACACAGCCCGGCCTGTGGGGCAGGGACTGTTGTGTCCACGGACTGCAGAGGGCGAGGATGGTGGCCGAGGGCTGCTCTCTCCTCTCCTCAGGTCTGCTCTGTCTTCTACTTTTCTTCTTTTTTCAATTATGGAGGAGGGGCAGGGGTCATATTCCATTTCTGATAATCTTTTCTGTGAGTGCATCATGAGATCCTTTGAGAAATCTTTTGAACTTCAGATCAACTATACTGACTTTCCTTTCACTAGCACTCCTGTAATCCTATACACAAAGAAAATTGTCTGAGTAAATCTCTACTTGTTCTTGGTGATCTGTTGCTTTTTTAAATTCTGAAAATATTCTTAAAATTTGTATTACATTGGGCTGGAATGAGTAAAAATTTTATCATTTTTGAAAATCAGGGCTACATTTGCCAAATGATCAAATTTTACAAAATAGCTTTCTTTTTACCAAAAATACTTAAAAGTAATCAATAATGATCAAGAAATGTGATTTCCAAATTCTTCTTCTGTGGTGGCTTATGAATTCATTTACATCAAGTTGTTACGAAGAATCAGAAGCTGTCTTAAATCTCTTTCTATTCGGGACTTCCATCTTCCCTACCTAAAGCTTGTGACTGGATAAAGGAAATTTCAGTATTATGGACAAACAAACAAGTAAATCTACCAGCGATATCTGTTGTTCCACAGCTATCACATTTTCATTCATGAAGAACTGGATGTTTTCATGGACTAAAAATATTCGCTAGGCCTTTTATTTGGTTTTCCATAACTATCTCAGATGAGTGCTAGGCACCAGGGTACAGTAGCCAACTTCACCAATCCTTTCCTACATACGCATGTAGAACAATGAGGTCTAGTGGCAGCAAGCATCTGAACAAAGAAGCTGTAAAAATCAGTGCCCTCTGAATAGTAATTTTAAAACTCTGATAAAATTTCATTCTTGCCAGTAGCTTGCATTCTTTTAAGACAAACTTCTTCCAGGTCTGAGGCTGGCAATATTTTTAGCTGTCATCCAAATACAAAGAAATTTCCACTACAGATTTACTAGGGAACTCTGCAAAATCTAGACTGGGCATCATAAAGCACACAGGAAAAAGGAAGAATAATTATGTAAAAGCAACATTTGAATGCATTGTGTGTGGCTGGCAGATTTCTCCCGCCTCACATTAATATTCACACCGGGCACTGTTTAATGATGGCATTCAGCACGGGGATGTGGAGCAGGAAGAGGGACAGAGGCAATCAAAAATAATTTATTGCAATAGAAATATTCTTCCTTTTGAAGAATCATTAAAAAAAAAAAGAAGCTCTTTTTCCCAGAGTTCCTAATTTTACTAAATAGATTCTCTTTCCTGTCAAAACCCCAAGGGTCCCTTATGAAAAATATAAATTGATATGATAAAAAATTCTTGCACCGAATGTATTGACTCAGGTGTCACATCACATCCATCCTCCAAACCATCAAAGTGGATTGAACCTGAGCCAGCCCTTCAGTGCCTCAAGAGGTGCTTTCCTCCAGATTTTATTCAGGTTACCAGGTAAATTGGGGCAGAAAAAGAAGTACTTCTTCAGCTCTCTTTGGCATGCCAAGTCCATCCACATCAACAGTCAAATCAGAATTGCACTCAGGAGTGCGAAATCTTTCAGTTATTTCTGGCCTTGGGTTTACAAGTTAAACCCCTTCTCCGGTAGGTAGGTTTATCCTGAGCGGTTCCAAAGTCATTGCCTACATCCCATTGTAAAGGGACTGGGGGACATGCAGGACCTGAAATGCTCACTGCTTCATTAACGACAAGGAAAGAGGAAGAGGAACGGTAATTACTCCACACATTTTTGACCGCTAATTATGGGCCACACACTATGCTAACAGCTCTCCTCACCTTCTTTTTTAATTCCCAATAAGACCTTAGGAAGTAGGTACTATATTCCTCCCATTTTAGGAACCTAGAAATTGAAAAGATAAGTAATTTCCCAAGGATACAGGGCTTATCTAAAAATCACTTAATTACAAAATCTAAATCTATGTTGCAGTGTGTACTAAGGGAATGGGGGGCCAGTGCGAATAGAAACTTATAGATCAGAAAAAGTCCAGTAACTCTTGGTTGACCCGAAAATATTTCCTCAGGAAAACTATGGAGGTAATAAGGATACTTGAGGCCAAACATTGTCTCTGTCTGGAGTCTGGAGGAGGATATTTGAGTGCAAGTAGCAGATAAAATCAATATCATGCCTTAAGTAAACATGGGTTTAACTTTCTTACACAGAGCAGGACATCTTGAGATAAGTGGTTTCTGAGTTTAGCGATGGTGGGGCCAACAACGCTGCAGTCCTCTTGGTTATAAACTTCATGGAATAAGAAGACTGCTACAACTCTGGCCATCATTTTACATTCAAAGAAGTGAGATCAGCACTGTCGAATGAATGCACAGATAAGCAAAAGTTTTCCCCAAACTCCTCCCCCCCAATCAAAAGACTTCCAGTTAGGTCTAATAAGTCAGAACTAAGTCGCGCGGCTTCCCTACATAGCAAATCCATCCCAATACTTAGAATAGGATTGTCATGACAGGCTGGGCAGCCTGCCCCTGGAACAGAAGCAGGGTTACATTAGCACGGCTGGGGCTGGATGTGGAGTTCCCATGGTCTACACAGTGCCTTAGGGGCCAGCGATCTTCTATAAAGAACCACACAGTAAGTGTTTCAAGCTTTGAAGGTCACATATGGTCTCTGCTATACAGTATATTCATCTTGGTTTTTTTCACGGTTGTTTACAGCCTCTAAAACAGTTTGGTTTGTGACCTATCTAAAAATGAGCTAAGGGTAAGGCTACAGTTTGCTGGCCTGTGGGGCTATGGCTGCAGCTACCAAAACCCTGTTAGGTGTTGATGGACTTTACCATTTCCTATACCTATACTTCCATTTTCTCAAAGGAATCCAGGCTGGGAATTAGATTCCTACCCAGTTTCCCTGGTAAATAACTGAGTGATTTAACAACAAAGTAGTCTCCACAAATAAGTTAGTAATTTTATTTCTTCCAGTCTCAGACTTTATTCTGGAGTGTGAGAGTGAGACCAGATGAGCTGCTGTCCCTTCTAGAGCTGGTGACTAATGGCACCATGAAAATAGGAACAACACAAGCTGCTGCACCTGTTAAGATGACTCGAAGCCCAGTGGAAAAAGGGCGTTCCTGTTAACCACAAATATTAATCCTAATTCCCTGCACAAACCAGCCCCTTCACAAACCTGGTCTGGAATAAAAGGTCACTCTGACTTTACTGCTGCAGGGAGGGGTGCTGAGCTAGAGGAAGGTGGCTTTAAAGTGGCAATTTTAATTTTTTTTAATTTAAAAGCTCAAGCTTTTCTTCCTCTCTCTCTAATCTACCCCTTCTTTTTTTTTTAATAAAGATATTTTTTAACTACTTCATATTAAGCAACACTGATGTTACAGCCAAAAGCACTTTCCCTCCCTTGGGGTCCTGTGGGGAAGCAAGGTTGAGGAAAGGAAGGGGAGTGGTGGGGGAGGGGAAGAGAGGATGAGGGAGGGAGAGAGGACCTTCAACTAAGCCTGCTAAGTGCTGGGGACCCTGCTCCACTTTTAAGTCACTTGCAAGCCTAATGGGATTTTCAGCTCTTTTTTCCTTTTTGATTTCAGAATTACAAAAATTTAGAATACAAAATAAATGTTCCCAGGAAATAAATTCAGTAAAAATACAAGTGTGTAAGTTAGTCTTATTAAAACATCCCAGTGGGTCTCTGCCATTTACCAATTCTACATTTGTCTAATGTGTTCAATCTTACTTAATCTTCATAACACTCTGAGATCTGAAGTTTTCAGATACTACACAAGAAAAACCTTATTTTTTCCACATCATACTTTGTTTTTTTGGAAGAATTGTTGCAAGTATCTGCTGAATTATGTTATTTCCATATTCCTTCACTGAAAATGTTCTAAAAGGGAGGTAAGTCACAGAAATAGCAAGGATGATATCAGACTATTCCATCTAGTCCTGCCTAGAGCTGTCCCAGCCAGGGAGGGCACTGCAAAGCCCCCTCTTATTCACGGTGCTCATGTAATGTTTGTGACAGCTCAAAACATACCGTATGTCCCCAAATATGGAGTTATCATTTTTATATTAAAGTCCTTTGATATTTGAATAATGATCTTAAAATCAAAGTTATTTGTCTTTTGTGGCTAATTATTCATTAAGACTCTTCTAGTGTGGGGAAAACTGCTAGAAGAGAATATTGCAGCTAAAGAAGTAATCAGAGAAGTAAACATGTTTGGGGGGGTCTACAAAGCTCTTAGGGACCCCTGTTGATCCCTTATCACATACCACCAAAACAGCTACATGTGTGGAAATTGTCATTTCACCATCCTGGGCAGCTCAGGAAACCAGGGACACTGCCCGTTGAAGAATAAGGGCATGAACCAAAGATTAAAACTAGACCCATGTCTTTCCCCATGCACTAAGCTAAAATCAAAGTGGATCAAAGATCTAAATATTAAAACAGAAACACTAAATCTGCTGGAAGATAGAATTGGTAGAATTCTTGAAGACATAGGCGTAGGCAAAGACTTTATGAACAAAACCCCAGTTGCCCAGGAAATATCACAAAGAATCAACAACTGGGACCTGATCTTATTAAAAAGCTTTTGCACAGCTAAAGAAACCACCAACAGAGCGAAGAGACAACTCACAGAGTGGGAAAAAAATTTTGCCAGCTATTCCTCTGATAAAGGACTAACATCTTGAATATAAAAAGAATTAAAAAAAAATCAGATCCCCGCCCCACACAAAATTTAAAGACCCAGTCCAAAAGTGGGCAGCTGAAATGAATAGACACTTCTCAGATGAAGAAGTAGAAACAGCAAATAAATATGAAAAAATGTTCAACATCACTGGTCATTCGAGAAATGCAAATTAAAACAACACTGAGATTCCATCTCACTCCACAAAGAATGGCTATTATCAACAAATCAGCCAATAACAAATGCTGGAGGGGCTGTGGAGAAAAAGGAACCCTTCTCCACTGTTGGTGGGAGTGTATACTGGTGTAACCGCTATGGAAATCAGTGTGGAGATTCCTCATGGAACTAGGACTAGAGGTTCCATTTGATCCAGCTATCCCCCTTCTTGGTATCTTCCCAAAATAATTAAAAGCATCATGCTGCAGCGATACATGTATGCCCATGTTTATAGCGACACAGTTTGTAATAGTTAAATCTTGGAAACAGCCCAAATGCCCATCAACCGAGGAATGGATAAAGAAAAAAAATTTTTTTTTAACACAATGGAGTACCACTCTGCCATAAAGAACGATAAGGTTGAGATATTTTGAGGTAAATGGATGCATCTTGAGACCATACTCTTAAGTGAAATAAATTGGTCACACATGTTTAAATACTGCATTGTTTCTCTGGTGTGAGAAAATGAAAGTGCAAATAAAGACTAAAATGTATTATATTGGGAAAGGGAAGAAAGTGTTGAAATGAGGAAGGGGAACAAGGTGGAGAAGGGGAACAAGGGGAAAGGAACAGAGGCACAAGAGAAATAAGAAATAGAAGGAAAGAATGGGAACAAAGCTTTTGTAAATAAGGGGGGGGTGAAGAGAGGGGAGGAGAATGGGAAAAAAAGCAGCAGGAAGACATATCATGTACAGGTACAAATCCACTATGACAAATGTTATCACTATGTACATCTAAAATGTACCATTAAAATAAAAGAAAAAAGAATATGGGCGTGGGTCCGTGACATGGTCCTGGATGTGTCTCTGGGGCAGCAGGTATAGTTAGGCACTTACCTGCAATGTGCAATAGAGAAAGGTGCCCACTGCAGGGACAGGAGATGGACAGTGTTCCTGGCGTCTGTGAAATCCGGACTCCACCCCTTCCTGAACCACCACCGCCTTCGCACCCTTGATTTCCAGAACATACTACTAAGACTGAAAGCAAATTCTCCTTTGCCCCTTCAGTCAGTTCATACTACTTTCTGTAACATACATGGAAAAGAACAGTAGTAAGAACTTGCTCTGACTTGGGGACTTACGCTCCAGCTAATGAGACCCAACCAGAAAAGGAATGAACAACAATAAAAAGCAGAGAGAATTTCAAATGCTCTTATCAAAAAAAAAAAGTAAAGTGCTTACAGTGATAAATATGTTAAGTAGCTTGATTTAATATTTAACACTATATTCATAAATTATAACATCATTTTATGCCCTATAAAGTTATACAACAAAGCTTGCATGATTAGAAAAAAATAAATTTAGAAAAACTTATACTAAGATTAAAAAAAAAAAAAAGCCCACACTGAACGAAACTATTCATTTTGTCTCTTCATCCTGCTTGGCCAGATCTGGCTTGTGTCTCTACTCTGAGACCATCACTAACAAAGGGAAATGAGAAGCCTTGACCAATTCAAACCAATTGAGTCATTTCCTAAGACTAGAGGTAGCTTTGTATCATCAGGACACAAAGAGGATGTCACCTGGCGGTAGCTGAAACCACACGTATGATCCAGTAGCCAGGCCCAAGCTCTGGCATCACCCCTGATTTTACCCCCCACACACCTCCACCCTTGATTCACACACTGGCTTTTGTCCAATCGTAAGTCAAGTTCCATGACTGTCTTTCCAAAACGCCTCCTGCATCTAGCCAACCTCATGATCTCACCATCACTATTTCATTTCATGTTTCATTGTTTCTCATAAAACTTGAACAAGCTTCCCTGAGGTCTTCTCATCCCCAGCTCCTCTCTCCTTTGAAACGTGAGAAGTATACACACAGCTCTGCTCAGATGATGTCATCCAGCTAGGCTCTGCTATCTTCCTTCACTTCTCCAACTTCAGAATAAAATTCAAGCTCATTATCCTGACATTATCCTGATCTTTTGTGACATACTCCAACTCACTCTTCTTACTGCCTACTGGCAAACTGCTTATTTGAAATGTGCTTGTCTGTTCAGAGAGAGAGAAGGAGAGAGGGAGAGAGAGAAATAGTCGTGATTCCCTCTTTTTGTCTCCCTTCTACCTTGTCTTCCTTCTAATTCCTAACATACAAAATCCCAGTGTCCAAATCGAAAAACATGCTCGTAGCATGTTCACACTGGGCCTGTGAACAGGGGAAAGGCTGCTTTTAGCCCAGCCCGCCTAGAAGACCTCCAGGACGGCAAGTCTTTCCAGTGGGCTGCTTGCACAGATGGCTGTCTAATTCACTGGAATCCAATTCCTAACACACTTATGAGAAAGCTTTGTTTTAGAAAGCACAGTCTCCTTCATGCACTCTCTGTATGTTCTTCTAGAGATGCTCCTCCCTCTGTAACTTAGCTTAGGGCTCATCCCTCTGCTATCTTGAAGCAGAACTAGGTATGCCTGGGTCTCGCCTTTTCTGGTTCCGTAAATTCCTTAAGGTAGAACTCCTTCCCAGACTTTACACAAAATTGGTGTGCAGTAAATACGGGTGACAGGAATAAGAGTGCAAATCAAATGCCGTGAACAGACTGCAGGAAAGTCACGGTGGTAGCCGGCCAGCCAAGGGGTCATCCAAGGCTAGGATTTGAGAGAAGCAGCGATGAGAGGCATGACTCAGGTGGTGAGAAAGATAAGAAAATGAATGAGGGACCCACACAGGACAGTGCTCAGGCTTGCAGAAGCAGAGCAGAGAGCAGATGATGAATGAGGGAAGAGGAGGGGTACAAAGAAAGGGAAGGAATCCAGGGGCTTCCCTGAGTAGAGTACATGGTAACTTTCTATTTTTTATTTGCATTTCCTAATTCTTTTCTTCCCTATTTTCCTTCCTTCCTTTCTTTCGTCCATCTTTCTTTCCATCCTTGTTTTTTCCTTCCTTCTTTCTTTTTTCTTCAGTGCTGCTGCGGAACGCAGGGCCTCGCCTGTGCTGGATGAGTGCTCTAGCACTCAATTATACTCCCACCCTCACATATTTCTTTCAAATGAAGATGGGGAAAATATTATGTAATGAACTGAAAGGATATCTCCCAATTTTTAGAGATGCTCTTTGAAAAGAGTTCCTACTTTCTGGAGATACTTTCTCTTCAAAAAATGAAATACCTTAACCAGAGATGAACCACTGGAACATAACAAAGAACAAAATACTGCAAAGAAATGAAACCCCTAGTTAGATGTATGTTGCTCAAATGACTTAGCAATAGTGGAATGCTCAAAATAGAACAAGCTTGGATGCTTCTTTATTTGTCCTTATTGTAGCTATGAAGTGTCCAAGTGTCCTGATGGGTATAGTATTCCACATTGACCAAGAGGATAATTTATTCCAAGGCTTGGCAGAAACTAAAACTCTCCAGACAGACAAGAAAATGGCTGAGTTCTAGCGATGCTCTTGGCCTCCTCACAGAATGGCTACCTGGAGTGGGGCATCTCCCTAAGCTTCTGACTGCACCTGGCTCTATCTGCTCTGCTCCTGAAGTTCCCTTTACTTTGACCTCCCATATCGTGACTACCAGCTTCAAAGTGCACCGGTCAGCCCAGTTTGCTTCCCGGCCACCTTCCCAGTGGAGGCCCCAGGCTCCACGTTGTCCCACCCAGCTCCTAGTGTCTTAGAGTCCCCCACAACCACCACCACCACCAGTACCAACACCACTCTGGCTTAAGTGCTACCAAGGGTCTCTTCATGGGGTTGTACCAGCCCTGTGCCATTTCTCTATCTTCCGGTTAAAACACAGGCTGGTCAATTTCTCTGTTGTTGTCCTCCTCCAACTAGACTCTAATGTCCTTGACATCGGTGATACCATACAGATCAGTGTGAATCTAGCAAGGACACCCACTTCCTAGTACATTCATAGCACTCAACCCGTATTAGGGAATTTGCTTAGCTTCCTCGCCTATAAAATGGAGATTATAGTACTGTTGTGAGGATTAAGTGAATTAAAACACAAAAAGCACAATGGTTTGGCATTGTCTAAGCATTCAATAAAATTCAACCATTACTATTAGGCACCCAATAAATGTTTGTTGAATAAAAAACTAAATGCATATTGATATAATGTTGGAATCAATATTAAAAGTTAAGTGACTCACTTGCCCAATAAGTTTTATCTCTTAAATACTTTTGCACTAAATATATATACACAAGACCATGTGGTAGTTATGGGAAATAGGTAATATTATCATACAAGGCACCCACCAGTCACAGACTTAGTGTCACTGGAGGTATGGAGCATAAGGAGGGCAGTGACCAAATTCCCTTTCTCCTGGCCCTGTGCTCTTTCCAGAACACAGGGTAATACGACGAGTTTTGCACGTGACACACTGGAGAAAGTGACCTCATACGCTAATGTAACCCAGCATTTGTTTCCAGCATCTGCCAGAGCAATTTCAATTAGCTTCCAGAATAGATAGTGCCATGCAGCTGATACAGCAATTTCCATTTAAAGCACCACGGAGCAATTTCATTTCATAAAGCTATCCCTGCAGCTTAGATTCAAGAGTATGCCACATTTGCAAAGATGGAAATGGCATAATTATGTTCTAAGTAGAGTCTATAAGTCACAAACCAATTCCAGAGGCCAATGAATTAGAAAAGTTGCTTCTTCCAGGTTGTCATTTTCTAAAGTCATTGGATGCCCAGTTGCATGGCAGCCAACGCTGAACACACAACTCACACCAGAGATCCTGCTTTTGTGGGTGGTTCTGAGATTTCCCTCCCACTTGCCATCACATACACCCGCTCTAGAGAATACTTTCTCTTCATAAGCCTTTGAATTATCATAACTCTATGCAAATCTACCATTCAGAGGACAGCATCCTCTCCTACCAAGTATAAGATCTAGCCAAAGAAAGGCTGTCCACAACACCCCTCAGGTAACTAAGAGACAGAGCCACACTCAGAGCACAGCATCTCTGGGGCGTGTGGCTCAGTGGTAGAGTGCTCGCCTAGCATGCACAAGGTTCTGGGTTCCATCCACAACACCGCCAAAAGGAAAAAAAGCATTATAAAAAGAGAAAAGAGACTAAACACAGTAGATATTTATCCCAATAAACAAAACACAGGTGAGAAACTACTGTTCCATGACTTTAACTTGCTCTAGCCAAGCAGAATTTATTTATTAAATTCATTAAGGCAAGGAAACAAAAATGATATGAACCAAATAGTTCCTAAGTTTACCAGTCTGTATTCTGAAATGATCCTATGTCAGGCAAATAGAACTATGAAAGCTAAAGAACAATGGTATGAGTGTGCTCACTGCTACTGTCTAACAGAGGATCGCAGTGACCACACCATCTCCCAGGAGGAGGCAGACAGAGAGAGGAGCATCCATCGAGCACCCTTTGTGTGCCAGACCACACAGCCAGCTTCTTTCACCCTGTCCCCACAGGGCTGCACACCAAAGCAGGCACTAGCAACTCAGCTTGTGTAGATGAGGACCCTGAGCCTCAGAAAGATACAAGCAAAGGCCCAACATCACACAATCTACTGCTTTGTGGAGATTAAGTCATACCAACTCCTCATTTCCTGAGCCTTTGGCAGCATATTCTCTTAATAACAGAAAAGTCAAGATGGAAGCCATCATCTCTCACCAAGAATATCAGAATTAAGAGTGAAGAAATGCTATGTCTTTGGTATAGTGAGATTTAAACTATAGCTACGGTTTATTTATTTAAAAAACCCACTCAACTCTGTACACTTTTGATTCAAAAAATGTGTTATTCCAGCCAATGTTATCATTCCTCTAGCAAGAAATATATGTTTATATTGAAACACATTTCAAGCATAACTCAAAGAACTAAATATTTATTAATATTTGGATTTTGCCCGTGGAGTATACATGGAAAATATTTCCACTGTTTCTGGGAGTGGTTAACAAGTTCATAGTCATGAATAATGGTTAATTTTTCTCCCCAAATAAATAAAATCTCAATTTCTTTCTCAATTTTATTTTGATATAAATAAAAAGAAATACTTCCCCCAGTCATAGAAGATACATGCCAAAAGGCATGAGGCAAACATTACTAGTGATCTATTTTTAAATTAATAAATACTTAAAAGTATGTATTTGGTGAATCTAATCTTAAAATCAGGACTCTGATGTACTCCCAAGGCATCAGTGAAGCCTAATTTTCAACTTCGACAAGGTTTTAAAATCCAGAATTACAAACTGGAAAATCAGTGATGGTGTGTAATCTGTGATATGTTTTTAAATATACTATTGTATGTGTATACTTTCATTTTGATTAGTGTTTTTAAAAAATGTAGTATACTTTATATACAGTAAGATGCAAAAATCTTACAGTATACAATTTGATGAACATTTACACATGTACAGATCCATGTTCTCACTATCCAAATCAACACACAGAAAACTGACAGCATTCCAGAAAGTTCTCCCATGCCCCTCGCCAGGCATCACTGCCCCAATCCCAGGGAACAAGTTTCCAGCTTCCCACTCTATCAGCTTTGCTGCTTTTCACCTTCGTAGACATCTGATTATGGTGAGTGTGTCTGTCTCTTTTGTGTCTAGCTTCTTTTCCTCAATACAGTGTTTCTGAGATTCCTCATGTTGTTGCAAGTATCCAGGTTCACTTGTTTTTTTTTTTTTTTTTTTTTTTT
>PVJO010018501.1:0-36561 GCA_004026905.1 Hystrix cristata | reverse complement strand
CTGGTAGGTTCCCCTTCAGCAGATTTAACTAACCAAGGTTCAAAATATTAGGAGGGGGAAGATTTCTTAAATACTGAACATTTCAGACTTTTTCCCTTTGTCATTATTCCCTAAACAAAACAATGTAACAACTACGTACATAACATTTACAGTGTGTTAGGCATTCAAAGTACAGTCATCTAAGGGCTGGGGGTGTAGCATTGTGATAGAAAGCTTGCCAAGAACACCTAAGGCCCTCGGTTCAATTCCCAGCACCACCACCCAAAAAAAAAAAAAAAAAAAGGTAATCTAAAGATTATTTTAAATATAAGACAGTATGCATAGGCTATATGCAAATACTACACATCATTTTATACAAGGGACTTGATCCACAGATTTTAGTATCCTGGAAGGTAGGGTCCTAGAGCCAATCCTTCCCTAATTGCTATGCAATAATCTCCAGAACTTTTTCATCTTGCCAAATTTAAATGAGTTGTCTTATACCCACTAAACATCTTTCTATTTCTTCTTCCCTCAGCCCTTGATAATTACTATTCTATTTTGTTTCTATGAATGTGACAACTTTAGATACCTCATATAGGTGGACTATACAGTATTTGTCTTTTTTGCATTTTAGTCATTTTTTAAAAGTACAATTTAGTAGCATTAAAAACATACTGTTATAAAACTATCACCACTTTCCATCTCCGGAATTTTTTCATACCCTCAAACTAAAATTCTGTGCCCATTAAAAAACACCCATAACCTTGCCCTCCATGCCCTGGTAACCACCATTCTACTTTCTTTGTCTATCCTAAGTATCTCTCACAGTATCTGTCTTTTGTGTCTGGTTTATTTTCCTACATGTAATGTTTCCAAAATTCTTTCATTTAGTAGTACTTAACAAAATTTCACTCTTCTTTAAAGACGAATATCCCACTGTGAACATATATTCTGTTTATTAACCATTTATTCATCAATGGACATTTTTTTCCACCTTTTGACTACTGCAAATAATGCTCCTATAAACACTGGTGTACAAAACACCTGTTTGAGTCCCTGCTTCAAGTTCTTTTGGGAGTAATTCAGAAGTATAATTACTGTTTCATAATTTTTAGAAGAACTGCCATATTGTTTCCTACAGCAGGTATACCATTTCACATTCCCACCAGCAAGACACCAAGGCTCCCATCTTACACCCTCAAACTGGTTTTCTGGTAATGACCATTATAATGGGTATAAAGTAGCATCTCACTATGGCTTGTTTTTGGTTTTGTTTTGTTTTTTGAGACAGGGCCTCACTACATAGTTCAGGCTGGCCTTGAAATCACTAAGTACCACAGACTGGCCTGGAACTTGTAACAATCCTCCTGCGTCAGCCTCTCCAATGCTGGGATTACAGATGTGCACCATCACTTTAATTTCTTACATGGAACCCAGACTCCATTTGCCAAAAGAAAGTATTTCCTATGGAAAGAGTAGTAAGTCTAGGAATAAAGGAAGCATTAACAACACCATAAGACGGCACATCTGTATATGGTATATACAGCCAACTAAAAATTCAGTTGTGGGGACAACTTCACCTAACTACCATATCACTAATGGCTAATACTTTCTTGAGCTCATACTACTAAGAGATTTATAATCAAATCAACCACTGAAATCTGCTCATCTTTGGATGAGCAGGAACTTTCTTAACTACTTTTGAAACAATCTTTGAATGAGCTATGCCTTCGGGCCCCTGACCACCCTCTCCTTGACAGAGTCTCACTAAATTGCTACATTGCCCATGCAGGGCTCAGACTTGTGATCCTCCTGCCTCAACCTCCCAGAGTTCTGGGATTACAGGTGTGTACCCCAGGCCAAATCAACCAGTTAATATTCTTAAGTAAAACTGGATTCCAATATACTTCATAGAATATTCACAAAGTAGGTAAAAAGAGCCAGGTGTGCTGGCACATACTTGTAATCCTAGCTACTAGAGAGGCTCAAGCAGGAAGAGCTCAAGCCTGAGCCCAGCCTGGGCAACTTAGTGAGACCTTGTCTCAAAAAAATAAAAAGGTCTGGGAATGCAGCAGAGTGATATAAATCCTTGCCTAGGATGGGCAAGACCTTGGGTTCAATCCCCAGTAACCCAAGAAACATGAATAAGAAAAAAAGGAGGTGAAGAAGAAAACATTAAACTAGCCCCAACCCATGTATTGAAGATCCTTAGGGTACTATGTGCTTTGTTTTATTCCTTTTATCATGCACCTATTAAATGCAGGAACTCTTCTAAGTGCTTTGCCCTTATCAGCAAAAAGACAAAGATCTCTGCCCTAGTGCAACTTACATTCTAGGGCCCATGATTCACTTTGAGGTTGAGTGTGGAACCTACCAGTAATTTGTTTTTCTAACTGTCTGTAATAAATCGGACCATAAACATCCTATTTCCTAACATGGATGTATGATAACTGAAAGTATACAGAAAAATTTAAACAACTGTTTTCATAAGCACTGTATGAAAATTGTTTCTTCAAAGAATCAATAGAAACTAAAAGAACCAACAAGAAACTAAAATGATCATGCCTGAAATAATGAAGTCCTGCCTTATTTTAACAGCCTGGTCCTGTGGTCACCTGTAAAATATGCACTTCTGTACAAAACTCAGATGTTGGGGCTGGCGCAAAGTGTCAGAGCTATGCTCAGCCACAAGCTCAGCATGGGCCCTAAATCCAATCCCCAGTATCAAAAAATAAAAGAAGTAACAAATAACAACTTTCAAACTTCACTACCATTTATACTTAGAAAATGCTCTAAGTTTAAGAAAAAAAGGAAAAAATAGGGTTGGAGGTGTAGCTCGGTAGCAGAGCATCTGCCTATGTGCCAGGCCCTGGACTCGATCCCCACCGTTCCTCCCACAACACACTCACAAAAACCTTTCAACTGATATTTAAAATGTCCCAGAAGTACTATACATTCAAGGCAGGCATGGTGGCCCTCTTCTGTCCCAGCACTCAGAAGGCTGAGGCAGAAGGAACATGAGTTCAAGGCCAGCCTGGACTATATAGTGAGTCTTTTGTCTCAAACAAACAAAAAAAAAAGTTAAAGTATACTTATTTGGTCCATATATCCTTCACAAAGCACTAGTTTAAGACAATACCAACAGTAGACTTCTAAACCTGTGCAGAGAATTTATGAATATGTTTGGG
Organism: Hystrix cristata; assembly: GCA_004026905.1. NCBI lineage: Eukaryota > Metazoa > Chordata > Mammalia > Rodentia > Hystricidae > Hystrix > Hystrix cristata. The sequence goes on along the minus strand of PVJO010018501.1, from coordinate 33,391 downwards.
CTGGACTCAGAATTTTATTCATTTAACTCAGTTCAGACTAGTCAACATCTTATACAAAAATAGGGAACATTTTTATATCAAAATACGTAAATGTCAGAGGCTAACGTGAAACTGTTTAACAAAGCACCAATTATGTATTTGGGTGACCACTGTGTGCAGAAGGTATTTGATGCAAAAAATAACATGTTCTGTCACAGAATATTAGCTATATATTCTTTATTTTATATGTAACTAATACTCCTACAAAGTGCCTGGCACCATGTTAAGAGCTTTACTCCCATTGACCCATAAAATCCTCACAATGACCTTATGTAGTAGAGACAATTATTACTACCATTTTTAAAAGAAGTTGGGGTTGGGAACTTAGCTCAGTGGTAGAGTGCTTGCCTAACAAGCGCAAGTTCATGAATTCAATCCCCAGCACCCCTAAAAAAAAAAAAAAAAAAAAAAAAAAAAAGAAGCTGAAGCAGAAGGTTAAGTAACTTGCCTAAGTCACACAGACAGCTACCTGTGGAACCTGGATTCCAATCCAGCAGGCCAGATCCAAAACCACTACTTTTTCGCAAGTAAAAGGACTACAAAGACTCTGCCATAATCTTACAGAATGGGTTTTGGTTGTGGACATGCGCCCTCTACAAAAAAGATTGGTGTAGAGTATTTCGCTTTCGAATGCTCCCTACTCGTCGAGTAGCTATCTATCATATCCTTTTCCCCCTTTTTCACCACTTTTAAATAAATTATCCTCTAAATAAATTGTCTTCTCTGAATTCAAAAAAGATCGGTGTAGACAGAGTTAATGCTTTGCTTCCTACTCTACCTCACCCCTCTCAATGGCAGGTCAAAATTAAATTCTTCCTCTTACAGAAAGGCAGTATCTCACCCCTCTGGTTCAATTCCTGTTGGTCTTCCAGACTTCACTTTAGTCATCATGTCCACATGAGACTACTCGGTTTCCTCCTCAGTTTAGCCTACTCCTCCACTCTTAAAGGTTAACTATCATAAGCACTTTCCACACTACTGTGATTGTGCTCGCCACAAAGCTCAAGGGGTCTACTGTGTCCACCGCTTACCCCCAATGCCTAGCATTAGATGCTCAATAAATATTTACTGACTGATCTAACCACCTGACCTACCTAGCTAGCAACAGCTGAAAATGAAATACTGTATTAAAAAGCAAAATTAGTGCTATAAAGTGCTACTCCACAGGGCAGAGAACAATTTCTAAATTTCATGAAATTTATGATAGTCTAAGAAAAACAAATACACTCAGGAAATGATTATGATGATCCTCCCCAGCAAAAAGGCAAGTAAAAGAAAAACTTAGTTAAAATAATCACTTGTCCAATTCAATTTCAGCATAATTTATTTTATGAGAATAAGTTGCTGATAAATGTCGTAAGATCCAAACGAACGATTTCAGTAATGCTATAAACTGGTTGAAATCCTTTTTATTTTGACAATTCCCAGAGTTCAAAGAGGACTGCAGGCGTTTCTCTAAACAGCCTCATTATAAAATTAAATTGCATTCAAAACGAGTTTTACTGCACTGCCCTGATGCTGGAGCTGTCCTTTAAAGAATGGGGGGGTTAACACACAAATACTTTAATACAATTAGTGCTGGTGCCAGAGTCAAAAGGGACTTTCTTAGATTCTTCCCTTTTCGTTTTCTAAATGGGAAACTGATTTAAAAGGTCAATCATTAGTTTCTTCTTCCACACCAAGTAATTCTGAAACGTGTCTGAAGTACATTAAAGGGGTTGGGGATTTAGCTCAAAGGGTACAGTGCTTGCCTAGCAAGCGCCAAGGCCTGGAGTTCGATCCCCAGCACCCAAAAAAAAAAAAAAAAAGTACATTAAGAGGACCTTAGGGCTATGACTGGCAAAATACTTTCCTGTAAATTCTAGTGTCAAGTAAAATAAGGGAAAACCTGACTTCATTCTGTCGGGCTGAGGACAGAAACTGATCATCTTCCTCCGATTACTGCTTCTGTTGATGTCTTGAAAAGCACTGTGAGCAAACACGCCGTAGATTCCCACTCCAAGCACGAAGAGCCTCCAATTGTTTCGCACATCAATGGATTAGTCAACGCGGACAACCTGCTTTTCCCCTCTAATTTGCTTGTTATTCACACAAATCCTCAAGTTTACCCTGAGTTATGAGCATATAGAATCTTCTCTTTTCCCTCAAGCATAAATGCAGCCCTTTACCACATACGTTAGCACTGCTTCAATCACAACCCCTAAAATATGTCCCTTAGAAATATCACACATCTTAGTAACTCCACGCAAACATGGAAAAAGCCAGCCAAGTTGCTTAAAGATAGGATTTTGGAATGCTGTTAAACGATGCATGTTTTATACCCACAGCGGACACTTAAGAGTGGGAGATCTGAAAGCAAAAGACCGGATGGAAAGCAGGGGAAGACCCCGCCCCAGTAAACTCGATGTCGATTCAAACAGCAACTTGGGTCTGTCGTTTGGAATCGGAATCACTGAAACAAAGGCGTGTATTCCGGGAAGCAAGATGTCTGGAGGAAGGGAAGGGGGAAAAAAAAAAAAAAAAAAAAGGCTTGCAGCTACTGAGACCTCACACCACCATCCTACAAGTCTTACCTATGGTGGAAATAAAGGTGGTATTGAAGGCATCATCAGAAAAACGAAAAAGGACGCAGGTCTTCCCCACTCCAGAGTCCCCGATCAGGAGCAGCTTGAAAAGCAGGTCGTACGTCTTCTTCGCCATTGGGAGGAGCGGCTCAGGCTCTCGCCGCCGGCGGCCCCAAGGGATCGGTCCCTCGCACTACGGCCAACTCCTCACCCGGGCGTTCTCTGGCTGGAGAACCGGGAAGCGTGGGAAAAAGGAGAGCTCGAGAGGGCGCGGGCAACCTACGAAGGGCCTCGTCAAGGAAGCCCAGACAGTGACGGCGCCCGCTGCCTCCGAAGACGGCGACGACGGCTCCGCAGCTTCTCCCAACCGCTCCGCCCGGTTCCGGGGAGTCGGTCGGGACAAAATGGCCTCCCCTCCCCCTCAGGGCTGCTCGGCCGGGACGCTCCCACGGGCTAGCGGGCAGGCTCTGCTGTCGAGGGAGCGCGGCGGGCGGGAGGACAGCCTCTCCCGAGCAGAAACTCCGCGTTAGGACACGGCAGGGGCAGCGAAGGAGGACCGCGAGCCGGCGAGCCCAGCTACATAGCCCCTGGAAGCCGAGCCGCCCCGGCCAGAGCCACCTTTTTCCCGTGCCCTCTCACGCCGGCGTGCGCGCTGCCTGAGACGCACGCAAGGACGTACGCCCGCCCTTCCCTCGCGCCCTCGCTCTGCGGTCCGCCTCTGCGCACGCGCGCAGGAGGGTGTGGGGGCACGCGTGGGTGGAGACGGGAGCGCTAGGCCCCAGTCTGAGGCCAGATCTGGAGGAGAGAGGGGCGGAGCCGGAGAGGGCGAGGCCGCGGGCGCGCTCCCTGTGGCTGCCTGATAGGGTGCGCGGCGCTGCAAGCACGCCCCGCGGGAGGCGCTGCCTAGTGACTGCGCAGGCGCAGTGCCGTGGCTGGCCCCTGGTTTTTCCCCCTCTTGCGTTCCCGGGGTCGCCCTGCGGACTGTGCGGGGAATCCTCTGCTCCGGGTTTGTCGGGGGTGTGGCGCTGAGAATCTTGGCGCAGCGACGGGCGTAGGTGGTCATGTGCTGCTATGTAAGTGTAGCTCGTAGACGCGATGAAAGTAGCGCCCTGAAGCATTTAATACCCTGTGTGCACAAACAAGAAGCCTCCTAGAGTGCCCTCCCTCGCGGACCAGCCGTGAGTGGGAAAGCAGCGCTCCACCCCGGCTTTCTTAACGAGGCGTTCGAAAGAGCAGGAGTTCGAAATGGAAGGGCTGGCCACGCTGCCGGATTGGGATGATGTAATCGGCCTTCCGGGGCGAGAAGCGGCGAGCTGAGAAACACCTGGGCGCAAGTGGCAGCTTACCTCCTGAGCCCTGCACGGAGACCCTGCCCCTGCCTGGCCTTTGCGATCCTCGGGAAGCCGGGAGAGCCCGAGAGCTCCCTAGAGAGGGGGTGGGGCGTCCCTGCGGCCAAAGTCGCGCCACCTTGTCGAAAATCGAAGATAGAGAGGTGGTGAAACCTGCCCAAGCCCAGCCCAGCATCATCTATCTCTGCGTTTTCTTTTTATTTGCCTACGCACTTCCTTTTTCTCCCCCTTACACCTGTATCTGAAATATCCATGCTCTTGATCTACCTACCGTCCTCAGTGTGCTCCACCGCTTCTGCACGCCCAGGAGGTCGTTGTGAAAGAGTTGAGCCCGCCAAAGAAAACCGTGGGACGTCTGGAAAGCAAGGAGCAGGGGTTAAGAAAGAAGTAAAAGCTACATGTTTACACACACCACCCCACCATCACCAGAACGTGTATTTGATATGTAATTAAAATGTGTCTTTGAGACAGTTCTGGTCATGTTTCAGTCTCATGTTCTTTGAAGACTTGTTTTACTTTCTTTCCCAAGCTTTCCGAAAGTTTCCTTACCGAAGATGTTTGTCTTTAACATATCCAATGCTTGTGTTCTCTTATATATCTCCCTCTTCAGTTGAAGTCGCTGATTGCTCTTGTTAGTCTTAGTGATTAAACCTTATTACCCTCTAACTCATTCTTCCACTAGTTGTCAATGCCTTATGACAAAAATCAAGAATTCTAAAATAGGCTAGCTGGCCAGGCATGATGGTGCATGCCTGTAATCCCAGCACTCAAGAGGCTGAGGCAGGAGGATTGCCGAGAGTTCAAGGCCAGCCCAAACTACATAGTGAGACCCTGTCTCAAAAAAAAAAAAGATAAAAGACAATTCCAATCTGATACTCATTTATGGCCTATGTCTTTTTCAGAACTGCTCTGTAATGACTCTACTCCAAATATTTGCAAAGCCAAGAAAGAAAATAGGTTTATCTACATATTTATACTATTAATTAAGGTATCACATCTATAATTTTTCAAGAAAACAGCTGAGCAACCGATGGCTCCGGCCTTCAGCTTAAATTATTATGACCTGCCTTTAGGACTTACACAAGAAATTCCTGCCTCAAAAGATAGTGATGAAAAAAGGTACTGATTTAGAACCCTCTTCACCATTTTTCTCGAGTGTTATTGCTTAGTCTGTACCGGATCTCTTGCTCTTTTATCCTCCACCACTCCACCCCCGCCTCACTCTGTGTTCTTCACAGGAATGGAGCTTTCCCTGCTGCTCCATGCCCTAGCTGTAACACTTACCCCTCCAGTCTCTGGGACTTCGCCTATTTACTATTGCCTATTTCCTGTGTTCACACCCACCAGCCTTCCTGCAGGAACATCAGGAGGAAGTTAGACTGTCCTGAGGCTAAATGCTGACTGCCTAGCTACCGCTGTTCATATCTCTGAAGTCGACCAAAACACTGCTCTGCCTGTACATCTTGTTCTGTTTTTTTGTATTTTGAGACAGGGTTTCGCTATGTAGTTCAGGCTGGCCTTGAACTCATACATAGCCCAGGTTGGCCTCGAACTCTTGGCAGTACTCCTGCCCAAGCCCCCCAAGTGCTGGGATCACAGACGTGCGCTACCACACCTGGCTTCCACCTGTGTATCTTGATGATTTAACCCCTAACCCCCTTAGAGAAGTAATGCCCCTGAGGTTTGCAGCCCTTTTCTGCCTGAGTTCTAGTCCAAGCCAGGGACACCTCAGCCCTGAAATGCTGGCCTCCTGGTTGGCATCTGCAGGCTCCTAGCCAACCTTTGTTACCCTGGCTTCCACATACTCCTCTCCACAGAAGCTGAGTTTTCTTTCGAGCTGTTACTTTGTGTCTTTTTAATCTCAAGTTAGTGGAGTGTGGTTCTCTCCCTGTGAAATGACCCATCCCTCAGCCTTGACTTCAATATCCTCATTATGGCTGTCTTTCCCAGCGCTCTTGCTAGAAGTAACCTGTTTCTGCTCTGAACTTCCTTAGTACTTCTTAAAATCAGTTGTATTTCTCCCTTTTTATTTCACAAGTAATACATATTTACTTTAGAAACTCAGAAACTGCAGATAAGCAAAACAGAAATATTTATTCATTTGGGCAGTACTGAGGATTGAACCCAGGACCTTCGCACTAAGCTACATCCCCAGACCTTTTTTGCCCAGGCTGGGGTCAAATTTGTAATTCTCCTGACTCAGCCACCCAGAGTGCTGGGGTTACAGACACGCACCACCACGTATGGCACCAAAATGTTTAATTATTAAAAATTATACCCCTAGAAATAGCCATATTAGTATCTTGGTAAATAGCCACATGGTTAGTTTTCTTCCCATACCTTTTTGGGCTTTTTGCAGTTATTCCTAATAGGAGTAAGATTGTTATCTGCATAGTGTCTGCACTTTATGAAGTACATTTACACGCAGTATCTTATTTAATTTTTGAAACAATCCTGCGGAGTACTGTACCCTCTGCCACATGAGGAAAATAGGCTTAGTGAAGTGAAATGAGTCATCCGTTGTCATAGAGCCGGCCACTAGCAGAACTGGTTCTTGGAGCTACGTTGTCTGACTCCAATTTTGGCTCCTTTCACTATATCACAGTTGCCCTATTCGCCTTAACAATATTTCTCGTTTACAAAAATAAACTGTACAATGCAGTTGTTTGCAATTTTATGTCTCTCCTAAAAATGATAATATATCAAGTAGGAGCCCTAATCAGTGTAGGGACTACACCAGAAGTAGTATCTGCTTTATGAGTAGATATAGCCTGGTGTGGTGGCATGTGCCCCAGAAGGCTCTTCAGTCAACCCCCCTACTGCAAAAAATCAGGAAGTAGGCCAGGGATGTAGCTCAGTATGAAGGCTCTGGGTTCAAGTCAAACAATCTTGGAGAGAAAAGAGGTGAAGGCCTCCTGCGGGCAAGGTAAGCAAGTGCTGTATCACAGAACTACACTCCCAGCCCATCACCTCCTTTTCAATGTCTAAAAGAAAACAAAATAATCATCTAAGACAAAGGACGATTATCTACATACTAATAACTGGCCATTTGACTGTTCATTTTAAATAGCAACTGCTCCATTTGTGACACGTAGATAACACAGAACATCGAGAAATACGTAAATATGGTGTTTCTCTTTCAGCATGAAGCCGTGCATAGTAAACCCCGGGGTGGGTCAACACAGAACAGGATACAGTCCATTTCCACAGTTCCCAGGATCCTACCGTATTTATGATGGCAGAAATTTCTTTTATGCCTAATCACCACATAGCGTAACAATAGTTATGCAGATTTTAAAATGCGACAGATTTATTTAATCACATTTATTTCATCCTGGAAGATCAGGCTTCATGTTATTGTCTGTGCCTGCAGCTCGGTGTTCAACTCTCAGCTGACAGCTGTCAGCCCTTCCCCTGCCCTGCCTGGTTCCAGCTCTTTAGAAAAAGTACCCGATTATGTGCACACTGCCCCACCTCTTTCCTGGAACCAGAGAGAGGGTAGATATGCAGGGTATCGAGAGCTCTCATACTCCACGCCAGCTGAGCTGGGCACTGCCAAGATACTGACTGAGAATAGCAATATCTGTTGTCCTAAATGCCCCCAAGAGGAAGCCAGGCCCTTGATCATGCTTTCGCATTCAGGAATCTACTACCTGTTGCCCTGCCGCTGGGTGTTGCTCTCCACAGAGCAAACCTGCCTGGTGTCCTTGGCACCCAAACAAGAGTGCTGCTTCTTTGCCTTGCTCATATCAGTGGCACCCCTCCACCCATTTTCTCACTCATTCTCTTCTCTGTTGGACGTTGTTAGGTCTTTGTCCAGCAACAAATTCCCTTTCTTTGGCTAGGAAACTCTTTACCCTGAGTTTCCAGTATACCGAACCCTCCTCCCTCGATATTCGCTTCCCCAGCACCACCACCTAACCCCACCCCACATGAAGGCTGTGGGGAAAATGGGAAGTGCCACTCCACACAGGTGAGACAGCATGCAGCTGTAGTCCCACCTCATTGGAAGGCTGAGGCAGGAGGATTGCTTGAGCCCAGGAGTTTGAGGACAGCCTGGGGAACATAACAACACCCTACCTCAAAAAAAAAAAAAAAAAAAAGAGGAGGAGGAGAGAAGCTAAAAACTTCAACCCAGAGCTAAGAACAGAAAGCAGGCATGGGGCAAGGTGCACATTGGGAGGGTTTTGCGGCAGTACCTGTGCCTCCAGAGGTGACCGGGAGCCCAAGGCCAGGGCTGGCCACCATGGTGCTACAAGCTGCAGAGTCTCTCTGGTTATGGTGGGGACAGTGACAACCTCATTGTTGACCTAATAGACCAGATTTATGTCCTGTTTCTGCCCCCTAATTGCTGAGCCTGGTTCTCTAGCTTTCCCAGTAATTCTGAGAGCTTCCTCCTAGCCTTCCAATAAATTTAACTATTGCTGGCCTAGAAGGCCATCGACAGATGTGTGGATAAAGAAAATGTGGAATGTATACACAATGGAGTACTACTCTGCTATAAAGAAGGATAAACTTGGTCATTTGTAGGAAAATGGATACACCTTGAGACCATGTTAAGTGAAATAAATCAGACACACAAGCTTAATATCACATGCTTTCTCTTATATGAAACCCAGAGTAGGAATGAATTAAAGAGCAAGTATCAGATAGGTAATAGGAAACAGGAGATAGATCTTTCTCACATGGGAAAGAAATGAAAAGATGGAGGGAGAAGGGAGGGGACATAAAAAGAATTAAGACATGTTGGGTACATGAGCTAACTCCCCTTGAGGACTATAGTCATTAGGTACTGTGTACTGATGAAAACAAAAAATAAAATCCACTTAAATTTTGCTTCTAACTGGCAAAGTCAGTTTCTAGTGTAGCCAAAACCTCAACTGGCACATTTCTGCACAGTAGAACTTCCAGGATGACTCCAGCGCCACATGACCTCACTCCTGATTTACTTTCTCTTTCCCGTCTTCTGCTGACCTTGCCACTCGGCCCTGCTGCACCTCTACTCAAACTTGGGTCCTGTCTACAGATCTCTTCCCAAAGCTACTGCAACTTCCATCTTTCCTCCATGTGGCTTCCCTGCCTCCCTCTGGCTGGTCTTGAACTCACTATATAACCCAGACTGGCCTTGAATTTGCAGCGATCCTCCTGCTTCAACCTCCAGAGTGCTGGGATTACAGCTACCACGCCCAGCTGGTGATGGCTTTTAGCTCCTTTTAGCTCCCCTGAGCTCAAGCACCCACCCTGAGGCCTAGCAGTGGGCCAAGTGCTGGAAGGAAGGAAAGAGGTTTCTTGGGGTCACCAGGAGGGAAGAGGGGCACAGGTAGAGAGAGATCAGAGGGTAGCAGACACCCTGCCTTTCCTCCTCCCCATCCTCCACCTCCTCCGCCACCTCCTCCTCCTCCTCCTCCTTCTTTTTTTGATGCAAGGTCTCCCTATGTAGTCCAGGCTGGTCTTAAACTCAGTATGTAATTCAGACTGGCCTTGAACTCAAGGGAATTCTGCCTCAGCCTCCCAAGTGCTAAGATTACAGGTATGGGCCACCACACCGAACTTTTTTTTATATTTTATTTGATAATGAGGTTTTATTTATTGAATTCCTGCATTGTGCTGGCCCCTTAGAGGCATGACCTCACAGTAGTAGTACTTTGAGGTAGGGGCCACCATAATTCCTATTTTCAGAGGAGCAGACAAAGTCTTAAGCTAACATAGATCAGATGAGATGCCTGCCACCTCCTTCAAAACAATTAGGGGACGGAGAATATGTCGAATACAGTTGAAACAAGCTTGGTCAGGGGCTAATTATTCAAGCTGAATAATGAGTATACTAATATGTATAATTTGTATATATTTGAACTTTCCCATAATTAAAAGTTTTTTTAAAACTTGACCAAACTCATATAAATAATAAGTGGCACAGTCAGATTTTAATCCTAGGCTCTCCTGACTTTGAGGCCTGCTCTATTCACTGTACACCGGATTCCTGACAAGGAGCCTGGAAAGACCTAAGCAGAAAAGATAAATGATTTTCAGAGAATTCGAAGGTGATTCAGAAGCCTCTTGACTAATTTCTGCTCTTGTTTTCTGGGTCCGTCATGGAAAGGATGCACACAGCCTAGCCAGAGAGTGACACCCTCCGCCGGGAGCTTGTTTTAAAGCCCTCGTCCTTGCTTTCCTCGCCTGCTTCCAAGGAGGTGCAGAAGCAGCCCAGGAGAGAAAGGGTGGCAGCCAAAGTCTTCTAAAAACACCCAGGCAACAGCTGTCCCTGCATTGTCACCTGACCAGCAGGCCCTGAGTCAGCACTGAGCCCCTCCCGCCCTCCTCTATGAGCCAGAGAGCCAGATCTGGCTTGTCCTTTCCAGGCCGGGCTGAACCAGTTGAGCTAGTCCAGCCCTACTGTCCCAGCATCCTCCTTGGTGGCAGCTTCGTGCTTGTCTGACCCTCTCTCACCTGGGCTCCCACCCTTGTGCTGCCTTTGTCATGAACAGCAGTGACCTCATGCCTGAAACTCTTCCTCTAAAAGGAGCTTTTTAAAAACCTCTGCCATCTGGGCCTGGTAGCACACTCCTGTAATCCCAGCACTCTGGAGGCTGAGGCAGGAGGATTGCCACAAGATCAAGGCCCGCTTGGGTTATATAGTGGGTTGAAGGCCAGCCTGAACTACATAGGGAGACCCTGCTTCGGAAAACAGGTCAAGGGTTTTTTTGTTTGTTTGTTTGTTTTGTTTTGTTTTGTTTTGGTGCTGGGGTTAGAACTCAGGCCCTTGTGCTTGCAAGGTAAGCACTTTAACCACTGAGCTAAATCCCCAGCCCCATGCCTCAAAAAACAAACCAACAAACAAAGCTACCATCAAGTCCTTGGAAACACAGACAAGACTCTGGAATCTGTCCCTGGATGAAAAGGATGAGTTGGGCACCAACATTTCCTACCATCGGCCAAAGTCTTCCTTCTCTATATGTCTCTGTGATTTGCTTTAGGGGAAAAACAATTCAGTGTAAACCATCTCCCTGTAAAGCAGGATTCTACTTTGAGGCCCAATCCCAAAGGAGACCAGGCCAGGGCAATCTGATGACCAAATTCTGGGCCTGGGCTTTTGTGGAGAACTCTCCTGGGTCCGTTTGTCACACCCTTTTCTTGGTCTCAACATGAAGCTGTATAGTAACTGCCAATGGCATATTCTGCACATGTCGGAGGGGACTGAGCCTGGCAGGGCGACTGCAGGACAGGAATGCTGTGCTCAGTGCCTCCTTCCTTGAGTCTCCAGGCCACCCTTGGAACTGTAGTTTTTATCCTCTATGAAAAAGAAATATAACCGTGCAGGATTGTTGTGAGGGTCAAAGTACTGTCTGTTAAGCACTTCATGGGTCTGCATTGAACACCACCGTCCTTCCCTTGCCTTGGGATTCTGCTTCTTCAAAGCGCCACCCAGCTCTTACCTCTTGATGTGGGGCTGTCACATCCCCCTTCGCACTGATTCCCACATGGTCCAACTCCCTTCCGGTCATCTGCAGGCCTTGCCCGGACTGTACCGCTCACTGACCCCATGATTCTGCACACTCTCAATCTGAGCCTGTCCCCTTGGCCTCTGCCACACAGTCAGACCCGATCACTTCTCTGGGGCACTGTCGCCATCGGCGATCTCGGTGGACCCATCATCTTCTGAAGACTCCTCCTCTGAGTGCCTACGTGCTGCGGGTTTTTGACCCTCTGAAAGCATGGCCGCCACAGCCCAGCACGTTATACCAGGCACAGCTTGACTTGGTAGAGAAGAAAGGAAACCGAGTTGCTCAGTGTGCTCCTGGCCCAGGGTCATTACTTAAGTGTATACTAGGACATGTCAACTGTGTCACAGCATTAACTCTTTCAGGTTTGTGGCCAGCTAAATGCCTAGAGTATTTTTCTTGGACTGTAGTTAAGTCTCCTCCATTTCATATACCATAGCTGACTTTATAAGAGCTAACTTTAATATGTCATCTATGTATCCCCATTGTATCATCTTGGTTCTTTAAGAAATAAATTGCAAGAGAAAAGGAGGCAATTTGTAGAATAAAAAAAGACTTAAATGGCATACCACTAATTGACGTGTAGACCTTGTTTGGATCCTCGTTGAATCAAACAAACCATTAAAAAACACTCGTTTGTTTGTTCGTTTGTTTTTGAGGCAGGGGCTCACCAGGCCAGCCTCCAACTCTGGATTCTCTTACCTTCTGGAATGGTACCAGGCGCACACCACCATTCCAGGCCAACAAACAAACAACCCCCCTAAAACTTTTTATTAGTTATGAGACGATCAGAAATTTGAACAATAAATATTTGATGAGAGTAAGGAATTACTAAGTTTTCTTTTTAGGTAGGATCATAGTGTTAGAGTTTTGTTCTTTGAAAATATGATGTTTGGGATTTGCTTCAAAATAAAATGAAGAGGGGTCAGGGATTTAACTTGGGGGTAGAGTGCCTGCCTAGCAAGCAGAAGGCCCTGAGTTCAATCCCCAGCACCCCCAAAAATAAATAAATTACATAGAATAAATTGAGATGGGTATGTTAGTGGGTGAATAGATTGGCCATGAGGTAAAAACTGTTCAGGCTAGGTGATTGGTACATATATAATGTCTACTGTTGTGAATATTTGAAATTATCCAAAATGAAAATTAGAAGAAAGTAGTTTGGGGTTTTGCCTCTGTCATCCAACACGTTACATGTTTTTGGCCCTGTATCCTTTGTCGATTTGGTAAAGATGATTTCTCTGTGTTTAAATATTTAAAAAGCAGGTAAATCAGGTTAGACTAAGAGCAGATCTCCATGGCCGACCAACAGCCACTACATTCATCTATTAGTCAATCTGTTCTTGAAAATGACTAGTCAATTAACTATAAATCCAGTTTACTTAATATCCAGCTTTTATTGATGAGGATATCATGAAAGACTTGTCTAGAAACACATAAAATGCAAAACGCAAAATTTCAAGCGTTAGCCTGCTCTGCTACTTTTGCAACCTCCCTCTGTTTTTCTTCCGTCCTTCCTTCCTTCCTTCCTTTCTCTCTCTCCCTCCCTCCCTTCTTTCCTTCCTTTCTTTCTTCTCCCCTCCTTCCTCCTTTCCTTCTTCCTTCCTCCTTCACACTGAACCTTATTTTTTCCTGACACAGGGTCTCACTAAGGAGCTAAATTGCCTAGGCTGGTCTTGAACTTGCAATCTTCCTGCCTCAGCCTCTCAGTGTGCTGAGATGACGGGAGTATACTATCTGTAATTTTTATTTTAAAATTTATTTTTTATTTTTATTTTATTCTTATGTGTATTAATTACTTTTTGGCAGTGCTGGGGAGCTAACCTAAGGGCTCACACATGACAGGAAATGGCTCTACCTCTAAGCTACACCCTGGCCATTTTTATTTTGTTCTAACTCAGAAACTCACAGAGTTATCTAGGCTGGCCTCAAATTTTCTATCCCAGCATTTGGGAGGCTGAGGCAAAAAGATCGCAAGTTCAAAGCCAGCCTATATATGTTCTAAGTAAATGAATGTTACTTCCAAATATATCCATCTTTCTTTTCTAAAACACTCCAAGGTTGTTGTTTGTTTGTTTTTGCTGTACTGGGGATTGAATCCAGAGCCTTCGGACTGAGTTAGCTCTCCAAGGCCTTTTGTTTTAAATTCGTGATCCTCCTGCCTCAGCCTCCTCAAGTACTAGGATTACAGGCCTGGGTCACCATGCCCTGCTAAGATTATATTTTTGTTTGTTTGTTTGTTTGTTTTTTGTTTTTTATTTTGGGTGCTGGGGATCGAACTTAGGGCCTTGCACCTGCTAGGCAAGTGCTCTACCACTGAACTAAATCCCCAATCCCAGATCTTATGTTTTAAATAACCCATTTTGACACTTACAGCATCAACTCTAAGTAGATATAGTTTGTTCCTTACCATAAGATCTAGCCAGTGAGAGTAAGAGTACACATTCCCTGGGCCACACACAAACGAGCCAGGAGAATTTTTTTTTATTTTTATTTTTATTGGCACATGTTTGCAATACATAACAATTACATTTATCATTTATGGGGAATTAGCACATATGCATAACACATCTTGAGCATGGTGGTACGTGCCTATAATCCCAGAATTCGGGAAGCTGAGGCAGGAGAATCACTGCAAGCTCGAGGCCCGCCTGGGCTACATCCTGAGACTCGATCGTAAAAGACATAACACATCTTAATATTTTTCCTCTCTCACAGGCTAGGAGAATTAAAGTCTAATCCCAGATTTTGGTTGAGAAACATTTTCTTTTGCTGATAAATTGGAAGACTCTAATGCTGTGGACAGTGGTGGCCATCTGAGAATGTAGCCAACACAAAGGAAAGCAGATTGGAGAGACAGAAAGAAAGGGATCTTTAGATTTTGTCACTTGAGCCTCTTGATTTAGCTCTGGCTAAAACCAGCAGCCCCTTAATTTTCAGCTCTGTGAGCCAATACATTCTGTTCTCTGCTTAAACCACTTTAAACTGGATTTCTGTCACTTGGGAAAGAAGTCCTGACTAACAGCGGTCCTCCCAAGAGTGCTGGGATTACAGGCATGTGCCACCACACCCAGCAAAAACATTTTAAATTTTTGTCAATTTTCCTTTCTTTGGTGGTGCTGGTGCTTGTATGCGACATTTTAGTGATACCTTTATAGAGACATAATTACCGTGGTATAAAAGGCAGCCTTTAAAAGTACATGGCCATATCCCCAGCACCAAAAAAAAAAAGTGCACAGCCAGGCATAGTGATGCATGTCTATAATCCCAGCATATGCGAGGCCGAGGCAGGAGGATCTCCATAAATTCAAGGCCAGCCTGAACTACATAGTAATACCATGTCTCAAAACAACCACAGCAAAAAACATGCAATCCAGTGAGTTTTTTAATATTCACAGAACTTTGCAACAATTTTGTTTTAGAACATATTCATTGATATTAAAAAAAAAAAAAAACCTGTATCCGTTAGCACCTAGCCCCTCCTTACCCATCTTCTGGTAACCACTAATCTATTTCTACACATTTGTCTATTCAGGACATTTCATATAAATGGAATCAAATAATAAGTAGTCTTTTGTGACTGGCTTCCTTCATTTATAATGCTTTCTAGGTTCATCCATGTTGTATGAATCAGTACTCATTCCTTTTTATGAATGAATAATAACTCATCTATATGAACGTATCACATTTTGTTTACCCAGTCCACATTAATGTACATTTGGATTGTTTCCATTTTGGGGTTATTATGAATAATGCTCCTGTAAACATTGTGTATAAATTTTCGTGAACGCCTATGTTTCAGTTGTCTGGAGTACATCCCCAGGACCAGAACTGCTGAGTTATTTGATAACTTCACTGTGGGGGTGGGGCACTGGGGGTTGAACTCCAGGCCTTGTGCTTGCTAGGCAAGTGCTCTACCACTGAGCTAAATCCCCAGCACACCCCCAACCTTATTTTTGTAAATGTGCTTGGCTTAGAGTGGAGTTAGTAGGAGTTTACATTCTCCAAACACACCCAAGATGCTGTTGTCAGCAGTATTGCACGCTAAGAAGGGAGTGTTTTTTTCTGTGGATAATTAAAACCTGCTCTAGAGTGTGATGGCTATAGGTACAAGGCCCAGAGGTTGGTGCACATCGATCATTTGGGGAAATTTTTTAAAACAGAGATCCTCAAGCCCCACCTCAATCTACTACATGAGAATTTTCCAGCTATGTTCTGTCTCTTTCACAGGTAGAATCATAAAATATTAGACACAGAAGAGCCCATAAAGTTCACTTAATTCATCTTCTCAGTTTCAAATCAGTAACATAACTGAAAGGTGATTGGTCAGAGCCCTACTCCCTACACACCTCAAGACCAGACTGAATATATGGTTTAAACCTCCTCTGTATATCCAAATTCAGAATCATTTGTGCCTGCTGAGGCTTTACTAAAGGCTTCATGGGAAGATGGAGATCAGGATTAGATCACATAGCACAAAGCAAAATTTAATTAGATCCTCCCATCCGACTAGCTAGACCCATTCTCCTTCCAGAAGTTTTCTCCTTGCTACCATATTACTATCTTCCCTCTCTCTTCCCCTGTATAACTTTAGATTCTCTTTTCTTCCAGACCAGTCAGCCATGGTCACGAGTTTGTATATTGCACTCAGCAAACAAAAGCATAATAGTTACCTAAAAAGCAAGGTAGTATACTCCTGTGACCTCACATACACAGGAGGCTGAGGCAGGAGGATCTTGAATTTGAAGTCAGCCTGGGCAACTTAGAGAAACCTTGTCTCAAAACAAAAAATAAAAAGGGCTGCATGTAGCTCAGTGGAAGAGGACATGCCTAGCCTTCGTGAAGCCCTAAGTTTGATCTCCTGTATTGCAAAGTAAACAAATACACAAAAATGAAATATTAAAAAAAAGTAACCAACTATTTTTTCTCAGGCATGCTCCTTGGGAAAGCGAGGTGGTATCTATCTCACCTCATCTCATGATAATAGTCATATTAACAAATAATAAATATTTCCAGAGTCCTTAATAAGAACACAACACTAGGCTAAGCATTTTACAAAACAGCTTAATACTGTGTAGCTCAGCAACTACTCTAATACAGAACTTAAATGTGAGTTAAATTGCTTTGTGTATGTGTCTGTGTGTGTCTGTATGTGTCTGTGTGTGTGCCCGCGTGCGTGCACCAGGGACGAAACCCCTACAGCTGAGCCCCACCTCAGCCCTGAATCACTTCAGAGCCTCTACACTTTTGTTTCTTTTGCTTAACAGCCTTGTGGGCTAGAACAAGAAAGTGTCATTATTTTGTTTCAGAAGATGGGGAAATCAAAGCACAGTGACCAAGCAGCTCTGGCCTTGATCTCCATAAGGCCCAGGATGGCTTATCTCGGGCAGGATGTGTGCAACTGTAGCAGAAACCTCACTGAGAAGCCACAGTGGACAGTGTAACCAGTCAGGGACTCTGAGTGATTCTGGGCACTGTAGTGTGGGGACCAAGGTGAGGGGGCTGACAGGGAGCCTGGGAAGCGGAGTGGGAGAGGACAGAGCAGTTTTCTCCCACGGCGAAAGGGAGGCGATGCCAGCTCTGGGCAAGGCAGGATCCTGTTTGGCAAGGGACTCTGTCCCCATGTGGGAAAGCGTGACTCACTGGGGTGCTGAGGCTTGGTGACACGGTCTCTCCAGATCTTGCAAGTCCCCTCAGCCCAACTCTGTATTTACTCAGGGTCACTTGAATCTGGGCTCGGCTTCTGAAGTGCGACTTCCCACAGGCTAAAAAATGTGCTGACCGACACGTCTTTGGAACTATTGTGAATTATATTTTACAGAATGAATGAATAATGCTGTATCTGGGTTCGCCCTCAAGAATTCAGTTTAGAGTGAGTTTATTCAACAAATATTTATTGAGCGATGTCTACGTACTAGGCAAGGGTGGGAACCCTCATGACATAGATAAGATCCCGATCCTCAGAGACTACACATGCTAATGAGGGGTAACACACACAAAAAAGTGAAGGAAGCTATAGATAATTTTAATCTATGATAGTGCCCACCTGGAGTTACTGAATTCCAGCTGTACACCAGATTGTGATGCCCTCTCACTTCATCCGCACCAGGAAGGCTTAAGAAGCTGTTGTTGCCAGGTGTGTGGCATTCACCTGTAATCGAGGAGTTCTAGGAGGCTGAAGCAGGAGGATCACAAGTCCAAGTCCAGCCTGGGCAATTTAGTGAGTCCCTGTCTCAAAAGAAGAAAGAAAAAGGGCTGAGGATATAGCTCGATGTGAAGGCCTTGGGTTTTCCCAGTGCTAGGGCGGAAAACTGCTGGCA
The DNA here is from genome assembly GCA_004026905.1 of Hystrix cristata. NCBI lineage: Eukaryota > Metazoa > Chordata > Mammalia > Rodentia > Hystricidae > Hystrix > Hystrix cristata. The sequence goes on along the minus strand of PVJO010018501.1, from coordinate 15,620 downwards.
AGGATTTGGGTTAGAGAGGGACAGAACTCCTCTACACTGAGGAAGGTGACATCCAGGGTTGGATACAGTAGAGTCAGTATGGAGGTTCCCCAAAATACTAAAAATAGCTGGGGATTTAGTTCAGTGGTTACAGTGCTTGCCCAGCAAACTCTCAAAGCCCTGAGTTTGATCCCCACACCAAAAAAAAAACAAAAATAGAGCTATCATTTGATCCAGCTATACCACTCTTCAGTATATTCCTGAAAGAATTAAAGTCTACATACAAAGTAGACACTTGGATAACCATGTTTACTATGGCGCAATTCATAATAGCTAAGGTGACTATCAATAGATGAAAATATTTTAAAAAATGGTATATACGGTGTACACAATAGAACATTATTTACTCAAGAAGAAGAACAAAATCTTGTCATTTGCAGAAAAAAAATGGATGGAACTAGAGCTCATCAAATGAAATAAGCCAGATCAGAAGGTCAAATATCACGTTTTCTGTCATATGGGGAAATCTAGGGGAAATTTTTTTTTACAAAAGAGAGATTAGAGATTATATGAAACCAGAAGGAAGACTATTAGAGAAGAGGAAGGGAATCAGCGGAGAGGGGAGAAAAAGAGGAAGAGGGATAATGATGGATGGGAAGATCGAAGTCTGTTATATGCGTGTATAAATATTTCAAAAGGAAACTCACTAGTCTGCATACACTAAAAAACAGAACAGGAAGAAAGAAGAAGAAAAAGAAGGAGGAGGAGGGGAAGAAGGCTATAACTGAGAAAGCTATAACTCAATCTCAGGAGGTTCAGCATCAGGTTACTCCACTGTCATCTGACCTGGTCCTAAAGAGGCCACATTTCAGTGACTACACCCAATACCCCCTGCCTGCCTTGCTACTGCAGGTCTAGCCCCAGACCTTGCTCTGTTTTCCAGGCATGTGTCTGTGATACAATAACCGCATTCAGACAGTTCCCGAACTCCCCCTGGGAGCCAAACAGAATGCTGAGGGCTGGGATTCAGAAGCGAGTAAGACATGGTCCTTGCTCCCCAGCTCACAGCGCAGAGAGGGACACACATAACCCTCACCCTTGGTCATGCTGGAGAGAGGGGTGGCTGTGGAACATTTCCTTGAAGAGGGAATGTTTATACTAGGGATATTTTTAAATACTGATTTTTTTTCCTTAGCCTTTTTTAAATTTTTGAGATAAGATCTCACTAAGTCACTAATGTGTCCAAAATGGATTTGAATTTGTGATCCTCCTGCCTCAGTCTCCCAGAGTGCTGGAATTACAGGAGTGCGCCACCAAGGTTGGCTTGCTGTTTCTTTCTTTACAAAAATGACAAATATTGAAACTCTGGAAACTACAGAAAACAAAAGGCATTTATAGCTGTCAATAAAGCCACCAGTGATAATAATTCAGTGGTGTGTACATACCTTCTAGTCTCTTTGCTATTTGAGCTTCCTCTTGAAGTGCAAAGATGTACTTTGATAGCGAAAGCAGGGAAGAAAAAATATTTGGCAAAGGCAACTGTCCTTCGGTTGCCTTTAAAAGCCAGATGTAACAGATGAAGACACAAATATGGATTTGTTTTATTCACTGAAATGTCACCGGTACCAGCCAGTACATGACACGTAGTAGTTGCTCAACATGTATTTGTTAACTGAAAGCGAAAAAAAAGAGGAAGAAGAATAATGAAGATGTAATGGAGCTGGGTGCAGTGGTTCAGGACTGTCGTCCCAGCAGCTTGGAAAGCTGACTCAGGAGGATCACTTAAACTCTTGAGCTCCAGACCTTGTCTCATAACAAAGAAAGAAAAATATGTAATAAAAAGACAAGTCCTCCCTCATCAGCCTCTCCCTTCCCTTTCCCCCCTCTCCCCCCACTTTCTCTCTAGGCCTCATACATGCTAAGCATGCTCTTGAATATTAAGGCCAGAGGACGCAACTCCTTCTTTGAGGCCCAGCACGTGCGAGGTACTAAGAAGAGGACTCCTGCCACCCATGAGTAGCATCGAGAACTGCAAAGACTGACGTGTGTTCCATGGTGGGGGAGGAGGTGTCCGAGGGAAGACAGAGGTTCTGAGTAGAGAGGCCGGAGAGACAGAGGCAGCTCCCCTGCCAGGGAGGTGGCCCAAACCCTGGGGATGGGGGTACAGATCAGGGCCATCATTACCCACCTCACCCTCACAGCTCCTCCCTGTGCCCTGAGCAAAGTTGGCATGGAGGAGACCCGGAGTCCTTCACTGTGTAACTGGCATTTGGGACAGTGAGAGAAGAAAAGAGATTTGATCTCTCCTCTCTCGCGTTTATGTGAGTAACTGGGAGGGGTTTCACCCCATGAAAAAGAAGGAGAGGTCAGGAGCCACGTGGTACAGTGGCTCAGACTGCGCACTGCACAGGCACCCACCCTGAAGGAGGTGGCATCCAGGGCTAGATGCACAGCCACCCGAAGGAGACTAGGCAAGCAGCTGCAGACATCTCAGCCGCCTCTGAGGTGAAACAAGCGTGCACATACACACACACACACACACACACACACACACACATCCACACACACACACCCCTCTCCAGGCTATGGCTTGAGCATGCACACTTCCTCCGCTCACCTGTGCACAGCAGTACGCACCCACGACCTTCCTGACGGCACTGTGGGCGCCCTGAGCTCTTTCCCTCACTGCAGTCAAAGCCCGGCTTCTGACACCCATCCCTCCCCCACTCAGTTCATCTGCAGCTGGGGCAGGGGTGACCTTGTGGAGGGCTCACGGTGACATCCGGCCCGTGGGTGAGAGAGCAAGACTGAGTATGGTTTCCAGTGCTAGAACTCGACAGCTTCTGGACCAAGGGTGCTGGAGACCCAACCCAGGGCCTCGCCAGAGCTCTACCACTGAGTCACACCCCAGCCCCTACTGTTTGTTTTTTTTTTAATAAATGCAATGTACAAACTTTATTTAACAAAAGTAGCCAGAGGGGTTGTGACAGACAGCTTGCCTAGCAAGTGCAAGGACCTGAGTTCCATCCCCAGCACACACACACACACACACACACACAAAAGTAGCTGGGCATGGTGACACACACCTGTAATCCCAGCACCAGGGAAGCTGGGGCAGGAGAATTGCCAAGAAGTCAAGGCCAGCCTGGGCTACATAGTGAGTTCAAAGCCAGCCTGAACTACATAGTGAGACCCTGTCTCAAATTAAAAAAAAAAAACAACAGGTAAAGCCAAACAAGCCTTTTAAGAGGGACACTTACCAGAAGGCATTTTATTTCACACACCTGCAGCTCTGTTGCTGCTAGGAATACAGCTCAGGCACAGGTAGAGATGGATGACTTGCACATTTGTCAAATATTCCCTGATCTCTACCTCATATCCACATGGATATTAGATTTGAAAAAGATTTCACTAATGACCCCAATGCACTCCATGTTCACGGATCTTTCTGAAAGGTCATCTAGAGGGAAGAATGTGTCCTTCCAGCTCCTGATTGTGTCCTGAATTCAGCCTGGACCGCGGGACACCTCTCCTCTTCAGACATGAGATGGCCTTGGGTCCTTGATTGGATTGTTCGCTGGAAACATAACATGCTTGAACTCGTGGTGCTTGCTGACTGACTAGTAGATGTGCTATGGGCCTCCTCCCGTCAGGAAAACACTCATCTCTGGTCTCCCTTCTGTTTTTTTGGTTCTAGTGCTCAAACCCAAGCCCTTATGCAGCGTAGGCAGGCGCTCTGCCACTACACTTTAACCCTTGTCCTTTCTCCTTTTCTGTACTTTACCAAATACACACCTTCTGTTCCCTCTTGAGTTCCAGGAAGACAACTTCTAAAGGTCAAATTCCCATGTTTCCAAGCCTCAGCTACAACAACACATTCAACAAACAACATGAAAGAGGGCTGGGTGTAACTCAGCATCACAGCATTTGCCCAGCATGTGCAAGGCCCTGGATTCCATCCCCAGTACCATAGTGGTGCATCCTCGGCCCATTTAATTTTTTGAGACCAAGTCTTTCTATGTCACTCAGATGTACAGGCTGGACTCAAACTTGAGATCCTCCTGCCTCAGCTTCCTAGAGTGCTGGGATTACAGGCGTGTGCCATTACACCAGACTAGACCTTTAAAATGAAATACTACTACAGGATGGCAAATGTATGCATGCTGGAGGCAGAGGAGGCAAGAAGTTAACCCACTTGTGTAAACTGAGTCTTTTTGGTCAGCTTGATTGAGGTGTATTTTCATACAATAAAATTCACTAACTTCAAGTTTATAGCTCAGCAAGTTTTGACAAACGTATACAGACTTGCGACCACTACCACAATCATGATGCAAAGTACAGTAGCCCACAATTCCCTCCTTAGCCCTAGTTAATCAGTCATTCCCCTCCACCTTCCATCCCCTGGCAATAATGCACTTGCTCTCTGTCTGTAGTTCTGCCTTTTCTGGAGTTTCATATTCATGAACCACACACTATGTAGTCTTTCCTCCACATCACATAATGTTTTTAAGGTTCATCTGTGCTGTGCATGTATCAGTATCTGTTCCATTTCATTGCTGAGTAGAATTCCATTGAGTAGATGTACCTTAAATTGTTTATCCATTCATCAACTCAGGACTCCTTAGGTTGTTTCCAGGTTTTTGTTTTTTTTGAGACAGTGTCTCACTACATCTTCTGGGCTGGCCTTGAACTCACTATGTAGTCCAGGCTAGCCTCTACTTGCAGTGATCCTCCTGCCTCAGCCTCATGAGTGCTGAGATTATAGGCATGCAGTACCATGCTCGGCATATTTCTGGATTTTAGATATTATGAAAAAGTTCTTATAAGCCAGGCCTGTTGTTATGTTGCTATAGCACTGCATGCTGAAAAGACTATCCTTTCTCTATTTAAATTGCATTAGCACCTTTCTCAAATGTTTTTTGTTTGGGGGTTGTTTTTGTTTTTGAGGGGCTAGTGAAACAGGGTCTCACTGTGTAGTCCAGACTGACTCAAGCCAGCAATCTTCCTCCCTCAGCCTCCTAAGTGAAAAGTCAGTTAATCTTATGACTTGGAATTATGTACAGTCTATTCTGTTCTTTCTGGGGTTTTTTTTTGGGGGGGTGGGCTGCCGGAGATCGAACTCAGGACCTTGTACTTGCTAGGTAAGCGCTCTACCATTTGAGCTAAATCCCCAACCTCTGTTCTCTTGATCTGTATCAGGGGACAGTAAACACCATCTGTTTTGTAGATAAAATTTTGTTAGCGTGCAGACAGCCATGCTCATCCATGCCTGCGTTGCCTGTGGCTGCTCTCCGTTGCCCAGGCTTGCCTTGAATTTGCCTCCTGACAAGCTGGGGTTGCAAGTGTGCATCACCGTGCCTGACAAAGGGGAGTTGAATTTTTAAATTTCACCTTTCATGTGTTGCTGGTATATAGAAATATACACATGTGAGATATCATCCAAGAGGTCCCTGAGGTGTCATCTTTCTTTCACTGTTTTTCTGTTATGTACCATAGATAATTTTGATCACTCTGTCTTCAAAATCGCCGACTCTTTCCTCGCTTACACCCACGCAGCTGGTTGGTTTTTTTGTTTTTGTTTTTGTATTTTTTTTGGTGCCAGGGATCGAACTCAGGGCCTTATACTTGCTAGGCAAGTGCTCCACCACGGAGCTAAATCTCCAGCCCTTAAGTCATTTTTAAGGTGAAGCATAGCATATGTTTATAAATACATACAGATCTCAAGTGTACAGCTCAGTAAACTTTCAGAAAATGATCATGCCTGTGTGACCACATCCTGCATTAATGTATAGAACATTACCAGCAGCCAGAAATGTCACTCTGCTTTCCAGTTACTACCCGTGTCCCAGTGTACCCGGCACACTAATTTCTAATATGATATGGTGTGCCTGTTTTTGTTGTTTTAATTCTATTTTTTTATTTACTGTGTGTGTGTGCGTGTGTGTATGTGTGTGTGTGAGTGTGTGTGTGTGTGGTGCTGAGAATTGAACCTGAGACCTCACATATGCTGGGCAAGCACTCTGCCATCGAGCTACACCCCCAACCTTTTGTGTCTTTTTTTGGAATATGCGGTATATATTGTTTTGTATCTGACCTTTTCAGTGTGTTTCATAAAGCAATGATTCATTTTTACTGCTGTGTAACTGCATTATTCATGCATTCTGGGGTTGATGGGCATTTGACCTGTCTCTAGATCAGAGTGATTATGGATAATGCTGCTATAAACATTTTTGCACATGTATTTTGTGTACATGTGCATGTATATCTAGGAACTACTGCCTTGTAGGATAGGCATCTTTTCTACTCTAGCAGATATTACCAAATATTTTCCCGAAGTAGCCATACAAACATATTCCTACCAGCAATGGAAGAGAGTTCCACTTTCCCCATGTCCCCATCAGCACATGGTACCATTTTCATGTGAGCCGTTCTAGTGGATTTAACTTATAGCACCTTCCAGAACACCCCACAGGCAGAATCTAACACCCAGACTGGGTGAGTTGCATGTGCTGGTCTGAGACGCCTGTGTATACAGTGTTTCTTCCTAATGGCTTTGTGCATTTCCAAGAGCAAGTGTTTGTCATGTTTGTGTTCACTATATCAGTCAGCTTTCCTGCACTGTGACATATACCTGAAATAATCAGCTGTAAAGAGGAAAGGTTTATCTTGGCTCCTGGTGTTGGGGTGAAACTGTCACTTGGCCCTGCTGCTTTGGGCCTGTGGCAGCACAACACATCACGGCAGGGTTATGTGGTGGAGGCCACTCATCTCATGTTGGCCAAAAAACAATGAGAGAGAGCAGGGAGCCAGTATCTCTTCTCTTCTTCCTGCTCCTCTTTTTTTTCTCCTCCTCCTCCTTCTTCATCTTCTCCTCCTCTTCCTCTTCCTTGTTGCCCCTCCTCCTCATCCTTGTGCCCTTTCTTCTTTTTCCTTCTTGTTTTTGAGACAAGAGAAGATCTTGCTTGATCATTACACTGCCCAGGTTAGACTCGAACTTGGGATCTTCCTGCCTCAGCCTCCCAGAGTGCTGGAATCAGAGGCCTGCACCACCACTCCCAGCCCAATCTCCCCTTCAAGGGCTCACCCTAATGATCCAATTTCCTCCAACTAAACCTCATCTCTTAAAGGTTCTACAGACTCCCAACAGTTCCATGGGCTGGGACCAAGCCTTCCGCACATGGGTCCTTGGGAGGCACTCTATATCAAGCTGTAGCATTCCACCAACATTGTATTTGAACCCAATTTGGAAGCTGAGTGTTAAATAGTGTACTGAGGAAGAGATAGTGGGAGGGAAGGCAAAAGGAGGCATTCATGGCAGAAGAAGCAATATGTAGAAAGAGGGGAAGTCCTAAAAGGGCTTGGCTCTGGGCTACCTGGTACGAGTGAGCATGGTCCTTGGGGTTGCTATTTACCCCAGTGTCTAGGGAATGGCGTCTCCTGGAAATGTGCAGTGCGCAACCCATGAAACTGTACACAGCAGACATGCCCGTCATGGTCAAGGACGATAAGAATTTAGGTGTGACCAGAAGCCAGGGTGAGTTGGGTAAAGAACAGAAGAAGCCACATCCAGGCATGGGGCAACACAACTGACTCAGCCTTTGTCAGAGGATTGCTTTAAAACTTCCCCACCCATAGCCCTCCCCTATTAGATGAGGGATTATACAAGCTTCTTCCTCTTGCATCCCTAACCCCTCGGTGTCAACAGGCTGCCAGTGAACTGGGGCTAAGGTGAAACTCAAGCGAGGAAGGAGAAATGCTGAGCACGCTCTGACTTGTCTCGCTGCGTAACTTGGTCTCAGCAAGTGGAGGTGCCAGCACCCTGTCCTTCCTCTCTCTCTTGGCTTCCTCTCTGGTCCGCAGCCTCAGCACACTCTGCTGCCTGGGAAAACCGGAGAGACCTGGACAGAAGCTGTGCCACCTTCCTAATTCCTAGGCTGGTCACCAGGGGAGGCTTCTGAGGGTAGAGAAAGTGAAAGCCCCAGAGCGCCCAGGTGGCCTCCGCACAGCCCGCTGGAGTGCAGTGCACCCCTCTGAAAGTATTTTTAGGCAGACTCTGGACTTCCTCCTTCTAACTCTAGTGATCCTGGGCACTGAACGCTGGGCCTTTTCACTGAGCTACATTCCCCAGCCCTTTTTATTTTTTATTTTAAAATAGGGTCTCCCTACATAGCCTAGGCAGGCCTTGAACTTGGGATCCTCCTGCCTTAGCCTCTCAGAGTGCTGGGATTACAGGTGTGCACCACTGAGCCCAGTTTGGATGTGTGCTATACTCCCTTGAAAGGCATCTAGTGGCTGAAGTTGGGGGCTCCCTATTGGGCACAAAGGTACTTTCCACCATCTGTCTGGAAAAGCAGGATCTCTTGTGGAAGGTAAGGTTCACATTTAAGTTCCGTCAGGTTCCTTCAGTTCCGCGGACTAATGGTGCATTCCTTAAAGTAGAAAACTGGGCTGGTGGAGGGATTCCACCGAGCAGCTGAGGGAGTGTCTCTCTTGGCTCTGGCCACAAAAGGAATAGTTCTGGAGAAATGGGTGATAAGACGGGACATCAGAAAGAGACAAAAGCCAGGACAAGGACCAGGGAACAATGTGACTTTGGGACTAGGGAATGTATATTTCATGAGACCCAGATGGCAAATGAAAATCTGTGGGCTTGGGGATTTAGACCAGTGGGAGAGTGTTTGCTCTAGCAAGCATAGGGCCTGAGTTCGATCCCCAGCATCCCCCCAAAAAAAGAAAACAAGAAAGAAAGAAGATAAAATTTGTGAGCCTTGGCACTAAGTAGAAAATTTTCCAACCTAGTTTTTTGGTTTATTTTTCTGCTGATTCAAAAGAGCACTTAAAAGTCAAACAACGGGAATGTGCTGCTGCACACTTTAAACGTGTTCCACAGGGGTGTAGACACTAACTAACTGGAGGGAGAACAATGCACAAGAAACTCCAAGGGACAGTGTGGCGATGGTGTACAGTACGGTTGCTGGTTTTGTTTCAAGGCAAATTTAAAATCAGCATGAACTTCTGGAGCTGACACCAGCTGGGTCAGCGAGCATGTTAAGCATCCCAGGAGGAGAGGGGGAGAGCCCTTGGGCGTCCAAATCGTTTCCCGTTTATCGATGAACATAGATGACTCATACAGAGATAAACTGTAATGTGCCTAAAAAACAAATAATAAAGAAAGTGAAAGACTGCATGAACTGAATGCTAGATTACATGGTGCAGCCACGTGCCGAGGAAGGAGGTCCACAGGTACCCGCAGGGCTCCAAGTGCTGGGAAAAGTCCAAGCCTTCCTGTGCTGGGGCTACTGTCCGGTTGGCTTTGGATCTGCAGGTGAGGGGCACTCTGGACAGGTGAGCAGTTGGACGTAAAGGCCAACAAATTTTCTCCAAAATCACTTTAATGCCTACTGAACTTGAAAGGTTTCAATGAAATGTCAGAGCCCTCCACTTTTTTTGCATCTTCCAGCAGCCTTGAACATTTGGCAGAACAGAAATTCCCACCACGAGGAACAAGAGAACTCAGAGTATCTGAAGGTTATGTTTGCCCCATCCTGGTATCTCTTCCCCCTTCTGCAGTTAGAACCCTGATTTCCCTCTGGAAAGCATTTCTCTATTCTCAGGCCACCCAGGTCTGACACCACCCTGACTCTGGGATGGGCATAACGGCCTGGCCACCACTGGCCCCCACGGTCCAGGGACAGGAATGGGACCCAAGCAGGCCAGTGAGACGCATGTTCAGAACCACTGCTAGGACACCTGGACAAGATCGAAGCCAGCACACAGCAAAGCAGAGTCAAGCTGTTTCCTGGTGACACGGCCTGGGTCCTCTGTCCAGCTGTGCCTGAAGCTGATCTTATCTTAGGCGTTTCTGACATGAGTCAATATATTTCTTCTTTATTTAAGCCAGTTTAAATTTGGTTTCTGTTACTTGCCACCCAGAGTCCTCAGGAATCCAGAAAGCTAAGTCTATTTAAATAACTGTGCAGGGGGAGGTTTGAGACAGAGTCTCACTATATAGTCCAGGGAGGCCTCAGACCTGTGGCAATCCTCCTACCTCAGACTCCCAAGCGCTGGGATTACAGTACGTACCACCAAACTGGCCAAAGGACTGAAGGGATGAGACCTGGTTCCTGCCAGGCTTCCTGACCCTGTGCTCTTAGATGAAATGCAATGGTAGTGGAGGCCGTGTGGAAGAGGCAGTGCAAAAGACGGGAAGGCTAGCTGAAAGATGTGCTGGGGGAACCGTGGTAGGTAATAGGGAGTCTCAGAAGATTCTCAAACACTTTAAAACAGGAATTAAATGAAGATGATGGGTACCAGTGTATAGATGGTCCCAAATTACAATGTTTTGACTTGCAATTTTTGACTTTATGATAATGCCAAGCCAATATGCATTCAGTAGAAACCACAGGTTGGGGATTTAGCTTAGTGGTAGAGCACTTGCCTAGCAAGTACAAGGCCCTGAGTTCGATCCCCAGCACTGAAAAAAGAAAAAAGAAATCACACTTCCACTAGTGAGTTTTGATCGTCTCCCAGGCCACTAGAGATGTGCAGTGGGACCCTCTCCCACTATGCTGAGGGGCGGCAGCGAGCTGCTCCCCATCAGCCCCACTGCCATAAGGGGAAACAACCTACTCTGAGATGTGCCGTTTTGCTAAGCTAGCATATTCTGCAGGTTAAGGTCATTAAATGCACTTTCAACTTACAATATTTTCAACTTACAATGGGTTTATTGGGTATAGCACCACTATAAGTCAAGGATCGATCGTATTCTGCTTCTTTCTCCTTTTTGCAGTCTTGGAAGCTGAACCCAGAGCCTTCATCGCAACATCCCTAGCTCCTCCCCACCCCCTACAAAAACTTGCTAAATTGCTAAGTGGCCCAGGATGGGCTTGAACTTACAATCCTCCTTCCTCAGCCTCCCAGAGTGCTGGGATCAGAAGTCTGTGCCACTAAATTCAGCTGATATTCTCTTTCTTAATGTGGGGAATTATTATACCCCCTCCATTCATTCAAAATTATGTTTATATGTTTTGTGCAGTCTTCTGAATGAAGGATATAATGAGTACTTTTTATTTCATTTATTTATTTAATCTATTTATTTATGGTGCTGTGGATTGAACCCAGGGCCTAAGGCATGCTAGGCAAGCACTCTACCACCGACTCCCCTCTGCATCTGTTTCTTCTGCTTCTTCATCTAGAGGGCAGATATGGCAGAAACTGGAGTGCCCAGGGAGTCGAAGCTGCTGAGCAAGGTGCACCGTCTGGACGGGCTGTCACAAATGCCCCTGAGTGATGAGCTAAGTGGATAGGGTCACCCTGGCCACTGCAGGTCCCAGTGCAGGCAAGGCATGGTCTCTGTGGTCCAAGGAAGCAAAAGGAAAGAGAAATTGATTTTCGTTTCAGAGCCAGAAGCAACGAGGCCAAGACAGAAGAAAGACAATGCTGCTGTGAGTGTAGATGTCAGAAGGCCTTCCCAGCCAGCAACGGTCTCTGCAGGCTCTGCTGGCCTCAAGCAGGCTGCCTCACCCGCCTCTCCCCGTCTACTCCCGTCCCCATGGCCTCATTTCCTTTACTCCGAAACCCTTTAAAGCTGCCCTGGTCCCCGGTGCACCTCCTCCTGCACACAGCCCAGGCCTGCCCTGCCTTAGACACATTCCAGAAAGGTATCCCAGCACGTTCCTGATGCTATGTCCAGACAACAGATATCCTTCAGTTCTAACCTGGTTTCATTCATTCATTTATTTGTATCAGCAGTTTGTTAAGGGTCAACTACTTGCGCAGTGCTGGGGATACAATACATTGAGCAAGACCATTTGACAGAGGTCCTCATAAAGGCAGTGTGTGCTTCCTCCTAAGCCCCTGCACACTCATCCAAGTAGCTCACACACACATACGCACATGCATGCATCTAGGCACGTGTGCCCACATTTTCTGATGACATCACCCCAAAGCCTCTGAGTTGGGAGCCAGCCGTCAGGCATGTAATCAATGTGGGACAAATGGGAAAGAAGCTGGGCCTGTAGCCTGAGGAAGCTGGGGAGGAAAGGGAGGCACCCCAGAATGTGTTCAGCAGCACCTGGCCATTTGTCAGTGGCCCTGGACACTCGCTAGTGGGCCAGGGAGTGCGTAACACTGGATGGCAGGTGCCCAGGAGAAGGGCGTACTGCCAGGCTCTCAGGCTCCGGGCCTCTCTGGAAGAGAGGGAGGCCAGGGGCCTGGGTCCATGCTTTCCTGAGACAGGCAGCCCAGGCATAAGCTGGCCACTTTGTGCTTCATCACCAAGCCCTAGCCCTGTGCCCGGATCAAGCTCCAGGGCCACTAACAAACTGCCCCAGAGAGGGGAGTCTCTGGGAAGGACCCTGGATTCTGGATGCCGGCCTCTGGCGATGGAAGGAGCCAACCAGCTGGGATCCAGGTGGTGGAATGTTCTAAAGAGTTTTTGTCCCAGAAGTCTCCTTTAGCTTTCTTTCCTAAGGAATTATATAACATGAGTAAGACTAATGAGGAGAAGAAGAATGGAAGAGAGTAAAGGAAGGAGGAGATGGACGACAGCATTAAAAGCAAAATCATAAAATCCTACACACACCCCTGATCATGTTATTTCTCTGTTTAAACCCTTTTCTTTGCCTTTTAATTTTTATTTACTTATCTTCTTGAGGTAGTAAGATTGAATCCAGGGCCTACATGTGCTAGGCAAGCTCTACCACTGAGCTATATTCCCAGATCTTTTAAATTTTGAGACAGAGTCTTGCTGAATTGCCCAGACTGTCCTTGGACTTGTAATCTTCCTGTTCCAGCCTCCCAAATAGCTGAGCCTACACTACCCACCTGCTTGAGCTTGTAACAACTTCCTATTGCTTGTTAGATAATCCAGTTCCCTCCTTCTGCATCTCCTTCTCTTTTCTGTCATTCCAGCCACTTTTAGGTTCTGGGACACACTAGAATATGTTGCTGCAGGTCTTGTGGGAAGGTGCCCCACAGGGCTGCGGAAATTGAAAGAGATAGCACCATAATGGGCCCATGACAAGGAGCATGAAAACTACAACAGGGAGGTTTTAGTTCCTGCTCTGTAATCCCAGGGCCATGGGAGAATAGGTCTCCTTTTTCTCACCTGTTCAAGAATCAGAACAAACCCTGCCCTGCCTCCCTCCCTGGGTTATTGTGAGACTCAGGTGAGATAAAGAACCCAGAAAGCTTTTGTAAGTTATCAAGTGCTGAACAAATACTGCGAGGATTGTTCCTGCTACTGAGCACACTGCCTGGGCAAGCACAAGAGGCCGTCCCTTTCATCTCTCAGGGCTTCTCTTTCTAATAACCCTTCATGTCATTGCAGCACTTTATGCTTTTCAGAGTACTTTGACACATATTGTACATTTGCTTCAGACGTCAGCTCCAGGAGGGTGGCTGGGAAAGGCTGTCCCTTGCTGGGCATACGAGGGCACAGGCTTGGAGGGTGAGGTCACCACAGGGCCCAGGGTCACGGGGCACACCACGGCCACGCCAGGCCTGAGCTCAGGTTTCCCCACGCAGTTCCCTCCCCACGTCCACCAGCTGCTGTGAAACCTGCTGAGCTGCATACAGACCTGGGGATTAACTTTCCAGAGTGGTCAGCGCTGCCTTTGAGGGGAGCCAGCTCAAGTGACAGGAGAGACTTTGCCAGGGAAACATGTTTGGCTTTTGAAAACAGCCTCCACCAGGGCTCAAGAGAGCGCGTCCAGACTTTGCTGTCACTCCTGTGACACTAGCCAGCTGATAGCCAGGCCTCCAGTATTCATTGTGCTCCATTTTGAACCTCCAAACATGATTTTTATTTTTCATTTTGGTTTTTGGAGACAGGATCTCACTATGGAGCCCAGATTGACCTCAAACTCGTGATCCTCTTGCCTTGGCCTCCTAAGTCCTGGGATTACCGGCGTGTTTCTTTTGAAAATTAAAAAGATAAATATTTTAGAGGCTCAGTGTGGTGTCATATGCCTATAATTCCAACACTCTGGGAGACTGAGGCAGGACGATTGTGAGTTCAAGCCCAGCTTGGGCAAGTTGGGCAATTTAGAGACTTAGCAAGAACCTGGTATGAAGTAAAATCTTTTTTGAAAAAGCACTTGAGGTGTTAGGGATTTAGCTCAGAGGCCCTGAGTTCGATCCCCAGGACCTTAAAAAAAAAAAAAAAGCGCTTAAGATGTAGCTCAGTGCAAAGGCCTTGGGTTCAATCCCTAGTAACAATAAACAAGCAAACAAACTAACAAGTAAATAAAATTTAGAGACTGGGTTCTGTTTTGCCTAGACTGGCCTCAAACTCTTGGGCTCAAGCGATCGTGCTTTGGTCTCCTGAGTAGCTAGGACTACAGCTATGTGCCACGGTGCTGTTTTCTTTTTTGCTTTTTTTTTTTATACCGAGAATTTGAACTGAGTTATTCCCCCAGCTTCTCCCTCCTTTTTCTTTTCTTTTGAGATGGAGTCTCACTAAGTCACTATGTTGCCTAGGGTGCGCTGGAGCTTGCTAGCTTCCTGCCTCACCTTCCCAGAATGCTGGGATTGCAGGCATGCACCTGGCCTTTTTCTCAGTAAGGAAAAGAGGTTTATTTGGGCTCATGAATCCTGTGAACCACATGTAGGGCCACGTCTGACCATGATCTTCTTGCAGGCAGAGGCCTAAAGCAGTGCAGGGTATCAAAGGGGAGAGGCAGGAGTGGCCTCCAGGTGTGACTCTGAGCAGTACCAAGGCTGAGTACTCCGCATCATCACTGAGGGTCAGAGCTAGGCAAAGAAATTCACCCGTATTCCCTGGCCTGGAGTTGCCACAGTTGGAGAAAAGGCATCATGAATGAAAAGGAAAAAAAAAAGGCAAGGATGGTGGCTTGAGCTGCCTATAGACCTGGAGAGACGCACTCTGTGCAAAGGCAGTGGTCTCAGGAACAGAGGTGCTGAGCAACCATTCTTGCTGTTTGGGAATCACACCAGGGAACCAACCATCCCTGCCTCGTTCTAGGATGCAAGAGCCGGACCCTGGACCTTGGTCTGACTCTGATTGATGGCAAGTCAGGGCAGAGGATCAGGACCCTGCCTTGCTCTGTGTAGGAGCCAAAGGAAGCAGAGATTCAGGTGTGTTTTTTTTGGGGGGGTTATATGTATGTAGGTATGTATTCATTTATTTATTGTGGCTCTGGAATTGAACCCAGGGCCTTCACTCTGAGAGGCATCCTCATCCCTTAAAAAAAGATTTTCTTTCTTTTTTTTTTTTTTTTTTTGGTACTGGGGATCGAACTCAGGGCCTTGTGCTTCAGAGGCGAACACGCTAATGGCTGAGCTAAATCCCCAGCCCAATTTTCTTTTTTTTGAGACAAGATCTCACTTAAGTGGCTAAATTGCCCAGGCTAGGCTCGAATTTGTGATCCTCCTGCCTCAGCCTTGAAGAGTGCTAGGGTTATAGGGGTGAGCCACCACACCCAGCTTTAGGTGCTGTTTTTGTTAATGTTGAACGGTGGGAGATCAAAGTTTGGCCTCAACCTAGGTCTCCCGACTTCCTGTTGTAGCTGACTCCTTTCAAGTTGGTAATGATTGGTACTTGCTGTAATCTGAATGTTTATGTCTTCCCAAAATTCATATGTGGAAATTCTAGCTCCAAGGTAGCAATATTGAGGTCA
>PVJO010018500.1:0-36565 GCA_004026905.1 Hystrix cristata | reverse complement strand
AGCCATTTTCACGATGTTGGTTCTTCCTACCCAGGAACATGGGATGTCCTTCCATTTTTTGATATCCTTTTCAATTTCTTTTTTTAGGGTGCTGTAGTTTTCGATGTAAAGGTCTTTTACTTCTTTTGTTAGATAGATTCCTAAGTATTTTATTTTTTTGTGTGCAATTGTGAAAGGTATATCTTTTGTTATTTCTTTTCCATTTTTACGTCCCATTTCCTCCTGACCCCATGTGGCGACGGGAGGCAGCGCTTCACAGGAGAAAGATCACTGAACTGAAAAGCCAGGTTCCAATGCTCCAGTAATGAGCTGTGTTGTCCTAGCAGCTCACAAGGACTGCAGTTTTTTCATTTGTGCAGGAAAGTGGGTTTGGGAGACAAGATAAAATGGTCGTTAGCATCTACGCTAATCATTGCTAAACCTAAACTGAGTTAAGAAATAAATGGATAGCAACAGCAGATCACTATTTAGCCCCACTAAAAACTTTACTCAGCATCTGCCCTAAACAACTCTGGGTCACGACAGAAGAGGAAAAATGTGCAAGACAGAATCCTTGCTCTTGAGGCATTTGGATGCTCACTGGCAGATACAAACTTGTGAAAAGTTAGCAAAATACGGAGCACATTACTGAACGGCTGGTCCTGGCTTACTGCCAGTGTAGCAGGAAATGTACTCAGGGCTCCTTCAGTAACGCAAATGTGGTCTTGCAGGTAAGACTCATTTTAACAGTTTTTAAAACTAAGCCAAAAGAAGGAGCTATATGAAGATTTCAGCCACAGTGTCAGGGCCAGCAAAAGACAGTCTGGCTTTGGGAAAAAAACTGACGCACCACCACCAGGTGTCATACTGGCATCCATGTGCTCAGGAGTCAGTAGACACAGAAACTCCCAAGCACTATGCTTTCTTCACCTCCCGCCCTGAAGTGAGAGAAGGTAAAGTTTGTGCTCTGCGGACAGCGTGTGGTGCTCTGCTTCTTTTGACTCCAAGCACTAGCAGTAGAGAGAACTGTACAGTCACCTGAGGTGTGTCCATCAGAGCCTCTGCATTAACCCCACAGTACTGACAGCAAAGCATCTCAGTGGGGGACAGTTTAATCATCTAAATCTGTCTGTGCTGCTATTGCAGAACCCCACAGGCTGGGTGATATATAATGAACGGACACTTACCTCCTCAGGCTTGCAGAGGCTGGGAAGACTGATAGACGGGGGCCGGTGTATGGGAGGGACCTCTTGTCAGGGTACCCACGGTGGGAGGGCAAAGAGAGGGTGAGAGAAGTGAAAGAGGGCAACCTCACCCTTTCATAAGAGAGTCACGCTCGTGGGAACAAACCGCTCCTGCCATGGCAACAAAAGGCTCCTGTGACAACGACTACATTAATCCACTCAGGAGAACAGCGCCCTTTTGGCCTAATCTCCTCTCAAAGCCCCCTCCTTAAAACTGTTACAATGCCCATCAAATTTCAGCATGAATTTAAGAAGAAACTACCAAGCAAGCCATAAAACATCAGACAGGCACAAATGGCATTAAAATAGAGCGGTGGACAGCCACACCTAAGTGGTCGAGCTTCAGAGCAGAAAGAACTAGTGTCATTTTCCAGAATCAGGCCATCTGGAGACGAGGTCATGTCTCCATGGGGCTCTGACCACCTCACAGCCACAGCCGTGCAGTGCCGGGACTCGGCAGCAGCAGGCGTGGTGGGCTTGAGCGCGAGGTAGCGCTGCACGGGAGGCCTGGCTCCTGCTTCCAGCACGCAGCCGAGTCGGAGGCGACACACCACACAGGACCCAAAGCCTCTCTCTAAACTGACTGGCTGGCAGCAGTGGAGCTCGCGCCCTTGACCTCTCCGGGCCTCATTTTCCTCCCCTGTCACCGCAGAGATCAAGGTGCGAAAGGAGGAGGATGTTAAACTAGATGACCTCTAAGAACCCATCAGCTGTATTCACTATTTAGGAAAATTAAGCAAATTCAGGTTTCCAAACTTTCAGTTTATTTTGGCCTAATACATTGTTCACATAAATCATGTTTCTCCATTTGATATGAAGGACTTACATACCTCTTAGTTCTTTTGAACAAGGACCTCATTGAAAATTTTGCTTTTATTATCTTCTTTTGAAAAGACAATTTAAATAACTTGACTAAAATTCACAATCAAAGCAGGTCAAAAGAATCCAGATCTTCTGATCACAAGCTCGATGTTGTTTTTAATCCTATTTCTGTGATTTCTGTAATTAAATTGGGCAACATTGCAAGGACAACACACATTGAATTCAAAAAGGTAAAGTGTTAAGAAATGGTGCATAAAGTATTTGACGTCTTCTGATCGCCTATGTTAACCTCACTGCAACTAAATAAGATGGAGAATTATTCACCTCACCGCAGCACGGAATGCAGGGGCAGGTGTGTAGCATTTACAAGGATCAGGTGAGGAGGTGAAGTGCCGACCAGGCATAGTAAGGAGACTCTTTTGTTGGGCCCCTTGAAGTTTTCGTTTGCATTTCTTGATGATTAGTGATGTTAAGTAAATTTTCATACAACTCTTGGCCATCTGTATGTCTTCTTTGGAGAAACATTGATTAAAGTCTTTTGTGCATGTTTAATTGGGTTACTTATTTACTTACGTATTTATTACTACAGAGTTGTAGAAATTCTTTGTGTATTTTGAATAGTATTTTGAATTCTTTGTGTATTTTGAACGTTTGCAGACATGGTTTGCAAACATTTCCTCTCATTCCATAGGTTGAATTTTCATTTTATTATTTCTTTTGCTGTGCAGAAGCTTTATATCTTTTTTTTAGAATTTTATTAAAATTTATCCAAAATTACACAAACTTCCAGGCCATTACACAAGCTTACAGACCACAATACCTTGTGCCTTTTGCTTATGATAGTGAGTAATGTAAACAACCACGTAGATGCAGCATTAAGTCACAACTACATAAAGTTACTGTAGTACCTCGTGTACGTGTCACTGATTTAAGTTTAGGTTATTAGGTTCTTATATTTAAGATATTATTATTTCTCTGTATTCCCACTCCCTTCCCCCTTTGCCCTCTTCTTGTTCCCTTGAACCCTTTGTCTATCAGGTTATATCTAACACTTCGTCTTTTTGTATCCATTGTTTACCCTTTTCTTTTGTTTGTATTTTACCTCACTAAATGAGGGATACCCTACAGTAGTCCAGCTTGCGAGTCTGGTTTATTTCACTCAACATTATATTTTCTAGGTCTGTCCATTTTCCTACAAATGACTCTAGTTTGTCATTCTTTATGCAAACTAGTACAACCATTATGGAAATCAGTATGGATAGTTCCCAAGAGTCTGAAAGTAAAAATCCCATATGACCCAACCATTCCCCTACTAGGTATCTTTCCTGAAGAACTAAAGACATCATACTACAAAGATACTTGCACAACAATGTTTATAGCAGCACAATTTGTAATAGCTAAATTCTGGAAGCATATACCCATCAATGGATAGCTGGATAAACAAAATGTGGTATCTATACATAATGGAATACTATTCAGCTATAAAGAATGACAAGCTTTA
This sequence comes from Hystrix cristata, assembly GCA_004026905.1. Classification (NCBI taxonomy): domain Eukaryota; kingdom Metazoa; phylum Chordata; class Mammalia; order Rodentia; family Hystricidae; genus Hystrix; species Hystrix cristata. Next base: position 33,019 of record PVJO010018500.1, on the reverse strand, counting down.
TATCTTGATATAGTCCCAGCTTTCTGTTTTTTCTTTTGTCACCATACCAAAGAAATCATTGACAAGATCAGTTTCATGAAGCTTTTCACATACATTTCTTCTAGGAGTTTTACTGTTTCCAATCTTACATTTAAGTCTTTAATTCATTTTGAATTGCCTTTTGCTTATGATTTGATTAGGTTCAATTTCATTCTTCTGCATATGGATATCTAGTTTCCCAGCACCTTGTGTTGAAGAAGCTATCCTTTCCTCATATTGTGTATTCTTGGCAACCCTATTGAAAAATCAATTGACCATAATCTCAACACCATGTGGGATATCACTGTTGATATTCCATTTTTAAGGAGGTCGATCTGTACTCTTTTTTTTTCTTTCAATTTTTATTTTTTATTAGTACATGTTTGTAGCGCATAATGTTACATTCATTGTGGGGGATTGGTACATGTACATAACACATCTTAATTCTTTTTTGATCTCCCTCTCTTCTCCCCACCATCTCTTGGTCCCCTTCCCTTTTGCAAAAGTTCTCTCTCCCTATTTCCCATTATCTATCTCTTATTTTGCTCTTTATTTATATTTTGCGTATCTCATATAAGAGAAATCATATGATATTTAAGTTTGTGTGTCTGATTTATTTCACTTAAAACTATGGTTTTAAGGTGCATCAGTTTTCCTGCAAATGATTCAAGTTCACGCTTTTGACATTTTTTCCACTCAGCAACATATGCTGAAGGGCATTTTCCAGCAACAACTAAACATGTATTGGCCTCGTGTTTGGAAAGACTACCTGAGTGAGGAGGAAGAAAATCCCATGTGGCAAAAGCTTCTGTCTTCTGATCCTTCTGTCATAGCAGGTCTCAGCTGGTTCTCTGCATCCTATAGCTGCACCCTGCTTCTCTCTCCAGTTCTGCTACATGACCCAGACTGGAGCTCCGCAGGCTCCAGAGTCATGTTGTACCACAGGATGGTGGTTATCTGCCTGCCTCAAAGCTTGCTTCATTTTCCAACCTGGACTATGAGCTGATTCTAAAATGGAGCATGGCCATAAATTGCATCTTGTCACTCAAGCATTTGGTCATATTTGAAACAATGCCATGTGCTATCTTTAATTATTTACATGTGCCAATTTCACCTCCCAAACTAGAGCGTGAACTCAAGACAAAGACCCCGAGTTTCCCAGCACCTCGTACAGGACAGAGTTGGCGGAGGCATCTGAGAAATCATAGGATTTAAGGCAGGCAGCCCAACACTTCAGGTAGCTCTGCTGTAACCTCTGTGCCTTGGTTACACCTCTGTCAGTCAGCGGAGGCAGCTCCAAAAGATCTAAGGGCCTGTCAGTATCTAGGATTCCACATAGTATTGGAAAATGGTCTTCAAAGATGTACTTTGAAAAAGTTTAGTAAATTTTTCATGCAAAGCCAAAGTCACCGAATAGTCACAGAATACGTACAGTCACATACTGGCTCTAAACACATGTAGTCATAACTGTGTTTCCATAAAGCTGCATTTGTAAAGTTACAAAAACTCCATTATTATAATGTGACTAATCAGCCAAGAGCCATAAACCAAACCTTGCCCAAGTCATTAATCATTTGACACATTTTAAAGAGAAGCTTCCTTATGCCTATTGTTACTCATTTATTCAAATCATACATATTGTCTGCATGATGCACTGAGAAATTGCAGAGATTTATTAAGTAATTAAGTACATTAAATTTCTTGGAGAAATCTCACAATTAAGTATTTTTGCAACAAAAGTTTTTTGAGGAGTCGGGAAGCCTCTGTGGCCGCATCATTGCTCTGCCCTAAAGCATCCAATTTTCCTGTGGATCAGAAGGTCTCAAACAGAATTAGACACGGATCTTTCATTCTTATAGGCAGATGAAAGCACCAGTTGTAGGTAAGACAGCCGAGTCCAATCTGAAGTAAACCTCTGGAATCTAAGTCAGAATATTACTCTAGTAACAGTTCTGTAGTATCATTTCTTTTATTACCACAGGATCTGGGTCAAAAGCAGAACACTCTCTCATAAAAGGATCAGCCCTGCAGAGGGCTGGAGAAGTGCTGGTCACACCAAGCATGGCTGCAGGTGGGACCCACAACCATGGATTCCACAGACCCCAGATCATGTCATCTCTCTGAGCATGTGCCGACAGGTTCGGAAATAACAGAACAAAGCAACAGTTTCTCGTCAGCTTCCTCTGCCTCTACTTGCTCATCTTCCATTCACTCACCTCTCACTCACGCATTCTGCTCGCCTCAATTTATCCTGCACTCTCTCACAGCCTATCACTCTCTCCACTCACCTAACCCCCAGTGACCTCCCTCGCTGGCATCCTATTCGCTCACCTCCATCCACTCAATTTCCATTCATTCTTTCTCCTTACTCCCTCTCTAGTGTGATGTCTCCACACACTATGTACCAAAACCATGCTAAGAATATCTGTGACTTCTAAATACCAACCCAGTGCACCCCTCACTTTACCTCATGTCTCCATCATAGTTACAGTCTCCCTCGCTGTTTTCAATCTCTTCCATTACTTCATTATTCTAGGATCTCTCTCTCTCTTTCTCTCCCCCCCCCATTCGTCTCTCCCTCATTATTTCTTCTCATTCTTCTTTGATTGGCCTTTAAGTGCTATGGTACTTTATAGGACCCTTAAGTGCTGTGGTACCCTGCATTGTATATAAGGCTTCTCTCATCTCATCTTCACTTGTCCCTAAGGCTTTAGCCCCCATCTCAGTTATTCACCACTGTATTAGTTACCTTTCTAGAATCAATGGTTTTTGCAAAACAGCAGATTTAATATAGGACATTTACAAATTACAACATTCACACACACAAGCCAAATGCAGAAAGAGTGCAGACGTCTATCTATCCACTGGAGACCCAAAAGATCCAGTCAAGGGCTGGGAGCCCACAGCACTGTCCCACGTATGTCCTTGTCTGCACTAAAAGCCTGAAGAAATCTATACTGGAACCAGAATATGAAGCTCGCAGCAGAGATGAAGACCAGAGTGCCCCTGAAGCAAACAGCAGCCAGCCCTGACAACAGTAAGGCCCCGAGCTCCTTCTGCAATGAGAACAGCCAAGTCCCCTTCAGGAGAACCAGCCACAGCAGAGCTTCTCCTGAGAAACAGCCGGCCGCTATCCTCTGCTCCTGCTCTCCTTTATGTTGTGTCAGCAACAATCCTCAGGTGGATCCTCTGTGCCCAGAACCACGTCAACTCAGTCCAGCTGGGCGTTCCTGCTCAAATTGACCACAATAAATCCACCACAACCAGTATGTATGTGTAACACAGATCTCCCTTTTGAGTTCCAGCCTCATTAATTTCTCTGCAAACGAATAACCTCTGAAAGTCAACTTGTTCGGTTACCAACCTGTTTTTGCTTTGGTGTTTGCTCTGAGGAAATGATACCACTATCAACCAAGAGATTGCCGCAGATCTGAATGTTATCTGCTTTTCCTTTCTTTTAGCCGCATCCAATTTTCCCTCCTAAGCACCCCCTTGCCTGCCTCTTTCTCTCCATCTCCACATCCTGTAATCATCTCCTAGCCACTTTCCCCACTTCTTCTTTTGCTCCCCTCTAATCTCACCTCATAGCAGCCACAGTGAGTCTTTGGAAGCCCACACCTTTCTGCAGTGGATGTCTAGTCCTCTTAGGACAAGGCAATTCCTAATAGCGACTGTGAAGCCCTGCTCCTGCCTCCCCTTCCACTTCGCACTCTTCACTGAGAAGAATTAAGGCCCTTTCTGGTCCTTCAGCATACAGCCCCCTTCCCTCTCCTCTGACTTGGCCTGTGCTGCTCTCTGACTAGTACGTTCTTCCCGCCCTCACCCCACTCCCCTCCTGTTTCTACTCCTTCCAGCCTCAATTTAAATGCTATTTCTTTGGAGAAGCCTTTTTTCACTCCTTAAACCATAAGAATTCCAACTGTATTTTCTCATGACACCTTGTACTTTTCCTTCATATCAGCTGTCCCTGAATAATTGGTTGTCCATGTATTTAACAGACTACTTGTTGGTATTGCTTAACAATCCAGGGCGCGGGTTCTAAATCAGACTGGACTCAGATCCCAGCTCTGCCATCCTCTAGAGTCCCAGGAAAAACGCATACTTCTCTGTGCTTGCTTCTCCATCTGCCAAATGGGGTTAATATTGGCCTCTCTTTCATAGGGTTGCTGTAGTCATTAGATTAGAAAACAAGTAGCCTATGCCTGACACATAGCAAGTACTCAATAAATATCAGCAAAGGAGTCTTAGAAAGTACTTGTCTGCCGAAAGGATGAATGCTTTTCGTATAAAGTGGGGATAACAGCATTTGCCCTGCCAATCACTCAAGATGGAGTTAAGATGAAATTGGTCACCAAGCATGAAAGGGCTTTTTGACTGGTGTTAGACTCTGCAAATGAGGAGGACTCCCTTTGCTCTTCGTGCTTTTGACTTAAATGTTACTTGCTTGACCAAAATATCTGAATAGCCTCAATTAAAGAACAAAGTGGAAGAGTTGTGTGTTCCATTGTCTTATATGTCAAAAAAAGAGAAAGTTTTCTTTAAAAAGCAAAGTCTATTCCCACCAAAAAGAGACAGTGTAAGAAACATGGGACTTGTTCCCTGGGAGCAGAGAAGCCAGGCTCTCCCTGTCTCCCTGTCCTGTGTAAGCCCTGGGGCTGACAGTCTGGCCCTTGAGCCCTTGGGAAAAATAGTATCCTTTGGCAAATGAATAGATTCAAGGGAGCAAGTACTATTTAAAGCTCTTCAATAACTGGATGCTAATGTACAGCAACAGCAGGTGCACTGAAAGTACACTGCGATTCATGATACAGGCCCCTCATTAATCAAACTACTTCTCACTCTGTCTGCAATTGGTGCATTTTCTCTAAATTAGCTCAGTGCCACACAAAATAGTATGACCCTGCTATGAATAGGTCTAAGATTGTATGGATTCTGAGGCATTTTAGGACTACTGAACCCAAAAGCTTATTCCATGAACATTGGTTGTCTTCTTTCTGCTGCATAGCCAAGCCGCAGTTCCCATCCTTCCTGGATAGAGCCCGTTAGCATAAGATGAAAAAGTCCCAGCCATCCCCGATACGCACATAGCTCTGACTGATCTGTTCAGTAGGACTCCGGCAAGGGAGGACAGCCCCATTCTGTGGGGAAGACACAGCCAAGGTTTGTGGTTAAAACTGATTAAGGACAATGGGAGGTGAAGAACTCAAGGAGAATTTTAACAAGGAGGGGACAGGTGACACAAGGCACCAGAGATGAGGTGAGATGGTACAGGACCACGTCCTCCAACCACATGGGACAACCACTGCTCTTACAAGCCCACAGAGCTCAGGTGGGCTTTCAAGCCAAAGTGAAGTTTTTAGGGTATAAACCACCCCAAACAGGAGAATTTAGTAGAAATCCAATGATGCTGGACAACACAGTGGATAGGGAGTGATCGATCTTGATTTCCAGTTCTGCCCCCACTATGCGAGCAACTTAAGAAGGGGCTTATTCAAAATGGAGTGATTTATAGTAGTCACAACATTCTCAGAGTCACAGGCACTCAGCAAGCTCAGTGCCCAGTGGTGTTCTGTTAAAGTGGGGTTATAGTTAGAACTCCCCATCTTGGCTGAGAAGGTTAACACGCAGCTGCCTGGGACCCTGTACACTTTGAATGACAGGGACTTGCCAAGCCAGCTGTGATAAATTAGCATATTACAGTGTATTCTACAGAACTGTCAGGAGAGAGAGCCTCTAACATGAAATGGCAAAAGAACCTCCCAGTAGAGCGAACGTCTTTCTCACAAACCTCCCAAGAATCATTGTAATGTCTTCACATACAAAAACCACTTTATCATCTCAATGGAATTTTGCCTTTCGGAAATCCATCTGTAGCCCCCACTGTTGCGCTGAGATCCATCCTCATGTTTACACCAAGGTCACAGCTCCTCAAGGTGCTTCCAGCAAAAGACCAAACATGGCAGGCACACTGAGTAAGGCTGGTTCCTGTGAGTTCTAGTGACCAATTTTGACTTGAGGACTCCTTAGATTGCGCAGCAATCTCAAGTACTTTCACTCAACTTTCCTTCTTTTCCTTCCTCTCTGGGGGTCGGATCTACATCTGGAATGAAAATATGTAGAATCATACAAAAACATAAGCTATACAGGTAGCCCTGCTAACAGGCCCAAGTACTGTGAGGGAATTGATAATTTGGCATTCCCATTACCTCAGCCTCCTAGAATGCTGGGGGGATCAATAGGACCATTTTTAGATACACTTCTCTTTTCAGATGGGTACTTTGTCCACAAACACAATTTGTAAACATATATACACAGAGAGATTAGTCAAAAGTCTCCAACAGGTTGGAAAAATAACACTGCAATGAATTTATCCCTGTCAATAAACAGAAAAATTTCTCAAAGTTTATGGAATTTCAAATAGCTAAACATGTTTGAAGATTAACAACTGAAAGAATTTTTCTGGCTGTATTTTGTTTCTAAAAAGTAGAGTCATCTTAAAGAAATAAATGCCCTTCTCCAGAGACTTGCACTCCACAAATTATTGGGGTGTATGTAGAAATATGCACACAATATCACTGTACCTTTTAAGCTCTTTTTCTCCTGGTCCATTACTCTGAAGGGGCAATTTGGGTAGGCACTGATGATGATAAACACCACAGTTTAGAAGATGTTAAACCAAGCTTATCAGAGGTCACATAGAGAAACAAATTAGGTAAAATGAAGTAATTTGAGCTAATGAAGTTTGATTCAAAACATCCAAATCAATTAAGCTTCAAGTATTTGCTTGGGTTCCTGCTCCGGATGGCAGTGAGGAGCTGCTACTTGGAGGACAAGGGTTGGGGGTCTAATTGAAAATAAAGACGACACAGCCATCCAGTGCTGTGTGGAATGTATTTCACAGGCTTCACTGTTGGAGGGTCACACCATATTGAAACGGAGACAAAGCAGGCACCCTTATGTGCCCTCATTACTAGGCATGGCTTACAGTATTCCAGGGACCCAGTATTTTGAGAATATAGCCTGCCTTCTGGGTGGAAGCTGCCCCGTAAGGAAGCAGACTTAGGTGACAGAAAGTGGCTTCCATGGAAAGGTGAGAAGTCTGGGAGATGGAAGCTAGGAAGCTCGAGAGAAGCTAACTCTGCTTCCATGAGGAACTGAGTTTCATATGCTGGGGTTTCCAAGTCTGCTGTACTTGACATTGTGAAAGTCCCCTGAAGGCCCATGTGTTGAAGGCTTGGTCCCCAGCGTGATACCACTGGAAGACCTTTTCTCTTTCTTTTGTGCCCTGGACATGAGGTGAGCTACCTCACCACATGCTCAAACCAATGGGTTTGATCAGTAATAGACTGTAACTTCTAAAACTGCAAGCCAAAATAAAATTTTTCTCTATATATAAGTTGATTATCTCAGGTATTCTGTTAGAGCAACAGAAAGCTGAGAAACACAGCATCCTAATGTATAGAATGTAAGATACAGATTGGGTCATCTCTTATATCCTTTCAATTCTCAAATTTTCCATTTCAAGCCAGGTCTTCCTCCTGTTTGTCAGGAGGGTCCAAGGTGGAGGTGCCTATATGTGCTGTGTGTGCTTGTACGAGCAAGCACACAGTGGCAAATGCCCATGGAGGACTGAGGTAGGAGGGAAGAACTGGGAAGAAGTTCCTAGTCAGGCCATGTCCTGGATTTGAATGGCCTTAGCCTCTGTGGTTTATGTGCCTAATACAGTTCTGAGACTAACTCAGGCCACTGGAAGACCTTTTCTCAGGCCACTGTTTGATATGGTGGTGGTGAGAGGGGCATCTCGTCTGGCACACATGTGGGAAGTCTGGCCCTTACATATATGCCCACCTCCACAAACTCAAGCCAAAGGTGGCACGTCTAAAGCCCTTACACTCCCCATCCTTCCACATCCCTCACCACCGTGGATATCCAGTCCCCTTGTCCTGCTTTCTACTTCCCACAAGTGGATGACACCTAGAAAAGCGGGTTCTGAACATTTCTGAAGCATATACTTCCTGCTGCTGAATACTTATTTAGCTGTAAAATATGCATGCCCCAGTGGCACAGTAAATAATTGTTACTATTATGAAATCTATGCAAAATAGATATTAAAATCACGTCCATTTATAAAAGAAAACAAACAATCATTTTAACTTTCCTGCCCCACCCGAGTTTCATCTTGTGTTCCCCTTGGGTACACAATGGCATAAGGTTTATCTTTATAGCACTAGTATCAGAGGGATTTGGGACTAAGCCTTACCTCTAACCCTTACCACCTGGGGGCAAAATAGCTAAGCCTCAGTTGTTATCTGCAAGATAATCATTTATTTCCTTACAGTATTATAACTACCTTCATCATCTAGACATTTTCCTTATTCCTCTTCATAAAAGTTTTATTGTCTTATTTATTCACTTCTTTATTAAGTTATTTAGCCTGCAAATATTTATTAAGCACTACTTATGTTTTAAATACTGTTCTGATCGAAGGGAATACAACAGGGCCAATGCCGCAAAGTGTTTGCCCCTGTGGAATTTATACCCCGGGGTGCAGGCTAAACAATTAAATCTGTTACATTATGCCAAGTAGTGAGTGTTCAGTTTATAAAGATATAAAAAATAAAATGATATGAATGGGAGCAGGGGAAATTTTAAATTGCATAAGTCCTCATTGAGCAGTGACATTTGTGTAAGTACCTGAAAGAAATGAGTCATTTGTAGGAAAATGGATGCACCTTGAGACCATAATGTTAAATAAATCAGACACATAAGCTTAAATATTGCATAGTTTCTATTATATGAGAAACCCAAAATATAAATAAACAGCAAAATAAAACCTAGGTAATGGAAGCAGGGAGATACATTTTGTTCAAATGGGGAGAGATGGAGGAAGAGGTAAAGCAGGGAGGGGAGGGGATGGAAAAAGAATTTAAAATGTGTTATGTATGTGTACTAACTCCACATAAGGAATGCAAACATGATCTACTACAAATACGTACTACTAAAAAATAAGTAAATAAATATGATAATAAATTTAATAAGAAGGAGGATAGTGATGATTTTCACAAAGATAATTTCCACGACTTGGTGAGGAAATAGATTAGCAAGAACCGGATAGAGTATGAGGTGAGAACACAGGGACAAAGGGGTCAGGTAAAATTTTTAAGAAATTTTCCATAAAGGGATGCAGAAATGTGGAGAGATTACCGAAGAGAGTTAAAAGGTTTAGAAAATCCTGTGTTGTTTTGTTTGCTAGGTGAGAGATAATATAGAATGTTGATGTGCTGGTGGGAAAAATCCAGTAGAAGGCCATCATTTCACGGGAAGATGATAAACTGATGCTCAGATAACTGAAGAAATTTGCCATAATTTGTATTAGAAATTTTATATTGATAGTAATTGATCATGCCATTGCCAGGAATCCAAAAAGACATGTGAAAATCATATTATGGTAATTATCCTTCTCCCTCCAATTTCCTGAGGGTCTTGGAGGACCACCCACAAGAAATATCAAAGAAGAATTAAAATTAAACTATCAGTCTACTAATGGTGTTCAAGTGCCCAATACTCCAGGTCAAATTTCTAACAACAGTTGACTAAGATCCTACAACTCAGACTTCTTATCCAAGTTGCAAATCCAATTCATTGGATCTTATGCTCTCTGGGAAACTGCAGGAAGGTAAACTGGAGACAGTGTTGGTCTTGAGTCCACTAATGTGTCCCCATAGAGTGGAAGAGAGACCAAGGGAGCAGGGGCTGTGTTTGTTCTTATGCTGAATCAACCACCCAGGAGCTGCTGGAGCCCAGGCAACGTCAGAGACACAGTAAACCACATTAGTAACTCCAAGGGCAGGAGCAGAGCTGGCCAGGCCGCCCACATTCTCTTCACCTTACGGTGGCAGTTTAGATGACCAGATTACTCATATTTAACTAGGAACTGCTGAAGACCAGGTTCTGACCCAAAACCTTAGCTCAGCCTAGTGAAAGCTTCAGACATCCAAACACTTGGCTTAGAGAAAGGTTAGGAGTGATAATTCTAACCTCTCCACCCCCGTCTTGCTGATCCATGCAAAGCTCAAGCTCTTTTGAGGACCTTTGTACATTCTTTATACACAGACTCTTCATTGTGAAACTGCTAGGAAGATCCTTTATGATGTCCACTCGCTCCCTTCCAAGATACCCAAGTGAGCACACTTTTTTCAAATCACCCATAACTATCAAATCACTTGATTTTTTATTGCAAGGAAAAAATAATTGCACCGGAACCCAGTGACTATGCTTTCTGAGTAGCCCAAAGGGAATTTCATAGTCCAGAATTAATTAGACAATGAGAAAGAACAGGAGGCATATTTTGGTGTATTAATTCATGCCAAGTTCAAATCCATTCCTTCGCTGTTACCCAGGGTGAATAATTACACCATTAATCCAAGACAGGAGGAGAGCTGTCGTGACAGCAACATATTTCTAAAGCAAATAAAGAAAACTGCCACTTCTCACCATCAACGAATGCTCTGAATACAGCTACATAATAATAATAGTTTTATTTATTTATAGGGCATAAATTCCCCAGGGCTCAATAAACTGCAAGATAGCAAAATGCTAAAGAAAAAAAAAATAGAACTTTTCTGCTAATTCTGAAACAAAGTATTGGATAGGGAAAATGACCAAGGAGAAATGTTGGAAATTAAGGAGAGTTTGAAAAAAGGGCTCAAAGGAAGAAGTGATATGCAGCTTGTTCTTTTTTCTCTCCCCTTCTTTCACACACTGTCCTCACCCAGAGGGGTAGCCATCTGGGGAAGAAAAGTTTCATATTCATTTCATCACCCTGAATGTGAGCCTTGATTACATACATCCTTTGCTGTCAAAGCAAACCAGGTCAGTCTGCCCCCTTCCCTACTTCAGGTTGCCCTTCCAATTCATATGTGGTTTACTGGGCATAGAAATATTAGCGGATCGGTGTGGTTTCCCATCCACAACCCCTCCAGATGGATCAGCAATGTACAGGGTGGCTTGGGTGTGATTTTTCCAGCTTCACACATGGAAGACGAGGTTGGGAACAGACCTAGGGACCAACGCTCTGGGCGTGAAGCTCCTCATTTCCTGTGGAACCAGAAGGAGCAGGCTGAAGATCCACCCGACAGGCCCTGGGTACCGGAAGTCACAGAAGCAGTGGGAGTGCAGTCCTCGCTGCCCTGACACTGGTTCTTCTGCAGACTTGCTCTGGCCTCACGCACAGCCCCGCCCATCCCTGCCGACTGGAGCAGATGGGGATCCTACGGCCACAGAGATGGACGGGCTGAGTCATGACGTGGGCCAAGAGCTTCTCGATGGTGCTTGAGCCTGGCGCAGTGTCCAGAACGCAAGAGCTCAGTGCCGCACTGAGCAACCCGAAGTGCCCCCAGTCGGCCTCTCATTCTGTCTCGTTTGACTGGTGCAAGTCACATCACTTCTGTGAACATCCGTTTCCCTAAGTACAAGCTGAGCAGGAGCGAACTGGTCGTAAAATGTGTGAGGGGAAAAAAGAGGAGTTAACGATGATTCCTGGTTTGGGGCCAGATGTGTGGTGCCGAGAGAGGAAATAAGAAGGGGACACAGGTTTTCGGGGCGAGAGTGAATCCAAAGCTCTGTTTTGTACAGATGTGTGTGTCGTGTGTTGCATGTTTATGGAGATTTCGGCAGGCCATTTAAAGTTCCCAGAAAGAACAAGGCTACAGACAGCTCTCTTCGGCTACTTTGGGACTGAAATTAGATACAAACACATGCACACTCTTGGCTATCTCGAAAGGATATGTGAGCGGAAGTAATAAATGGCTTCCTCTGAGTTGCTGCATTATATATGCTCCGTAATATTTTAGTTACAAAACTCTTCCTGTATTCTTACAGATTTTCTGTTACATAAACTGGATGATCTAACTGTTAAGAATGTACGTTTTTCTTGGAACTATGTAAAAATTATTATTATTTGAAAATAAAGTCGCCTTGTACTAGTAGTGGTTTTACTTTCCTTGGATCATTCCCTCATTGCGGGGAGCGGGGCTCCCATCCTGTGGAACGGACTTTGGGCACTAGAGGGCGCCACGCAGACGTCTGTGGGTGCAGGAACTACAAAGGTGCAGTTCTGACTTCCCCTTTCTTCTCTTACAGTGCAAATCGAGGCTTCTGGGACCAAAAATGAAGCAGGGAGGCCCCCAGGTCTCCTGCACGTGACCATTTTAGTCCGGAGGCAACCAGGGTCAGACAGGGTTTGCTTTCCAAAGAGGGCTCTGAGAGGCCGCATGTACACCAGAAGAGAAAAGGGAAGTTAAGGAGAGTAGAGGCACCAAGGGGAAAGGGGCGGGGGTGAGAACGCAAGGAAAATAAGAGCTGTCTCTTCCAGGAGCTGGAAGAGGGCCAGAGGGGCCGCAGAGACCATCTTTGTGCGACTTTCTACTTCCTAGATAACAGGAGCTCCCTGGAGGTGGGGCTAGAGGGCCTCCCAGGTTGCTATGTTCCCCGCCAGCGTCTGTATCTTCGTCCCATCAGTCATCTTCGTCAAGTGCACAGCATCCCTCCCCCCATCCACAGCAGATCATGTTCCAAGATATCCTGCACAGCCCTGAGACCACAGATTAAGTACCCAACCCTATAAATACTATTTTCTCCCAGACACTCTTGCAATAAAGTTTAATTTATAAATTAGGAATAATAAGAGATTAAGAACCTAACTAATAATAAAATAGAAAGTGTACAACACTATACCATAATAAACGTTATTTAAAATGTATGAAGTATTTATGGAATTTTTTTATTTGATATTTTCACACCATGGTTGATTGAAAGTAATTGAAACCATGGAAAACAAACCATGGAGAAAGGTGACTGCTGTATGAGCTTATCAGAGGCCTTCACATGACCCTTCCCCTTCTTTACACAGTCCCGCCTCAAAGTCCCAAAGCACTGTGAAGTACGGATGCAGACTGCTACCGTGTCACATGGCACATTTCAAGTAATGTACTAGATACAGTAAGTATGAATTGAAGGTGTAATTACAATAACTGGTCTTATGATTGCAACTTTAAAGTGCCCCAGGGATTATATTTGCTTTCCCAGCATTCTTTAAACAATTAAAAAGTGTTCCTGAGAGAGGGGGAAAGGAACAGAGGAACAAGAGAAAAAAGATTAGAAGGAAAAAAATAGAAACAAAGCTTTTGTAAATAAGGAGGGAGGAGAGGTCGAAGGGAGGGGAGGGGAATGGGGAAAAAAGAGCAGCAAGATACATCATGTACAGGTACAAATTCCCTATGATGAATTCTATCATTATGTATATCGAAAATGTACCATTAAAATAAAATTTTAAAAAATGTTCTCAACCATTGTGAGTTGTAAATGAAGACTAGAAATTTTAGTATCATACAGATTTGGATTTCAATCCTGGCTTTCCTTGCTTGCTGGCCGGTGATTTGGGGCAATATTTCTAAGCTCTATTGCCTTCTCATCTTTAAAATAAAAACAATAAAAGCACCATGTCAGAGGACTTTTGTGAGTGTTTCAAAATAAATGGGATATTATTGGTAAGGTTTACTGTACCCTGTCAATAAGCAATTTGTAGTGCTATGTCAACATAGGGTTAATATCCTTAATAAAGGGCTTATATTAATAATAGGAACATGGGGACAGTGTGTGGACAAATAATGCACAGGACATAAATATATGTGAATAAAAATACAGTCACTGGTAATCAAAGAATGCAAAGTAAAGCAACATGACAAACTTTTTCTCCTCTTCCATAGTTTCTCATTTCAGTTAAATGCAGCCTCCACTCTCAGCTAAGTCAAACGTTTAGATATCCAATCAACTACATCCTCAAATAGGAGACAATTTCAGCATCAATGTGACAGTAAATGATTGTAAACTATTAAATACAGTAAGAATTCACAAGTCTACACTGACAAAACCAAGTTAATGTATGAATGAGGAAGAGAGAAGGGAAGGCTTTTTTTCTTTACAGAAGAAAGTTAACTGATAATAAGTGCTGAAGAATGGCAGAATTAGAAAATCACCATGTTAGTTATTTTAATTATAATTTTTTTAGGAAAGAACCATTGTTATTAATAAAGATGTTTGAGGAGAAACAGGATATTACGTAATTTCAAAGTCTCTCTCCACAAGGTACTTCCTAATTATGAAAGGTAAATAGTAAAGTTACTGGAGAACCCTGGCAGTGCAACCTTGAGCACGTGGGTGAAAGTAACCTCACAGTGACAAGGTTCATCCACAGCATGAGGTTCTGCTGTGCTTCCCAGAGACCTCCGCATCCTCCCACAGCATCCAAGCCCACATCTGGTTGGTCCTTGAGTCACGGATGAACCAGGCTGAGGGCCAGTAGACAAAGCAACTGGCCAACACTCTTTACAGCAGTGAAGGCCATAAAATAAAAAGATGCAGAATCTCCTTGATGAAAGGAAACTAAAGAGAGAAAGATTATGAAATGCAATGTATGATCTTGGAGTTTTGTTTGTAATATGGGTAAGGGACATTATTAGAATAGGTAGAGAAATATAAATAAGGTGTATAGGTTATATTATAGCATCAGAGTAATGATTTCTGATTTTAATCATGATTCTGAGTTTTGAAAAAGAATCCTTTCCTTTTGGAGAAACACAATGAAGAAATTAGATGTAAAAAAGCGATATATCTGGAAAATACTTTTAAATGGAATAGAGAGAATATGAAAGAGGAGAGAGAAGACAGAGAAAGAGGAGGGACAAAAGGAAGAAGGGCAAAAAAGAGAAGAGACAGAGAGAGAAAATACTGACATTTGGAATCTTGGTGGAGGCTATCCAGAAACTTAATTGTATTACTCTTGGAACTTTTCTGTTATCCTGAAATTACGTAAAAATAATAATCTCTTTTTAAAACTCACTCCTTCCTTTTCATTACTTCACAAATACAGTTGATCCCCAAGTCCCTGTGGTTCCTTCCCCTCAGTGTCGTGGCAATCCAGTCACTGCTCTTCGACTCCACTGCTGCATTCCAAAGCAAACTGCCCCCCCACATGGACTACAACTGCAAGGACAAGACAAGAAAAACATAGCGAGTGTCATAATGAAATCCTTCAAATCAACACTGTGTTTAAGGCCTTTTTTACCAATAAGAAAAGGGAGTAAAAGTTATGAGAACTGGAAAATGAAATAAAATGGTGAATTTTCGTGGCTGATCTGTCTACCTCTATATAGACAACCCAAGTGACACTAGAAACTGTTGGAAGTAATTATACTCAAAAAGACCAATATGCAAAGCAATTCCTCTAGAATAGCTAACTAGGTATTTTTTAAAGATAACGTAGTAACAAAAAAATTACAGAATTCCTAGGAGCAAATCCATAAAAATATTTAAAATATCTAGAAATTAAAATAATAAAAGTTTATAAAATATAAAGGAAGACTAAATAAATAGAAAAGACATATAATATTGATGGATGGTGTAGCAGATCTACAAATTACCTCCAAGAACTCTACTCACCACCTTTGTGCTAGGAAAATTCAAAATTTGGAGAGAGAAGAACGTGAATATGTTTTGCTAACTTTTCTTGCAAACAGGCAGAATTTTTACAAAGTTCAGACTAATGGGAGGTAAATAGAACACCGAGACAATTTTTCCTGTTTTATTTCTTTGTTTTACTTTCTGGATGAGGCCTCTCCCCACCCATCAGATGTGATGTCTGAAGTAGCAGCAGCCATCCTAAGCATAAAGATAAAAACTAAGCATAAGGATAAAAACCAAAGCGTACAAAAATGAGTGTGTCTCAACCACACATTGACAAAAGACACTGTGTGGTCGTTGCAGCAGTTCTGGGCCACTAATCTCTGACTGCCTGCCATGTGAATAATGTGAACTCTTAGCGTTTGTCCTATTGTAAATCAGGTTTCTCTTACTTGGATCTGAAATACTATTATATTCTATGGGTGGGAACGCTCATTATTTTAAAGATGGGAATTTCTTTTTCTCAAATTAATTTATAATCGAGTACATAAATGTGATCTTATCTAACCGAGGAAAAAGAAGCTGCTGTTCTTTGTGGAGTTATGTGAAATGACAAACAGGAAATTACCACATCCGGTACTGGGCTCTCTTAGGCTTTTGGTGGGGGAGCAGCCCAGACACCTAGAGTTTATATGGTTTGTTCACTTCACACATCATGATCTCTCTAGCTCCCTTTACGCGTAGACTGCAGGGACAGCCTACGGCAGACCCCCCAGCGCCCTTCTCCCACCGCCCAGCGCTGCGCTCTGGTTTCACACAGAGCAAGACATCAGGAATTCCACTAGAGCAGGTTCTGCTTCAGGGCTAAGCATCCACTCTCAGGGCGCTTAGGGTGGGGAGCAGGGGAAATGGGGGTAGAAGGAAAAACTGGCTTTTCTGGTCTACCTCAAAGTGAGAAGTGAGGCTGACCTTTCCAAGAAATAACCCCCCAATTCTGCTCACTCTTGAGGGGCTTCTGGTAAGTGACTCCACAAAAGTCCTGTTCCCCACCCACCCCTGTGAGCAACACCTGAATCCACAGGAGTTACCGTCGCCTGCCTGGCCTCACTTCTCTCCTTCCTGGAGCAGAAGTCTCAGGTTCCAGGTTCCATAGCCCTTGTCCTTCCCCTCCTACCCCATAATTCCTGAAAGCCCCCACAAGGAGACTCCTCACAAGTGCCCACAGCAAGTCCTTCCCCGATCCCTGGAACCTGGCCGTTCTTGTGGCACCGACTCCTCTTCTTCCCTGCACAAGCTGACACGGCCTGGGGAGATGCATTGAAGCATCTCAGCGTTGTCTGTGGTGGCCGCGCTGAGCCGCCACCTTCTCTCATGTCCTGTGCATGGACACAAACCACTGAGACCCAAAAGAATGCTGTGTCTTCTTTGACGTCCTCGAGGCCCCAGCACCTCACTGTGTCACGTGCCTTCACGCCACCTCTCCTGTCTGTGTTCTTTGCCAGTCTAGCAGCAAGGCAGTTGGTTCTATTTGTGCCTCGGTGTCTCCTGAAAACTCTTAGTGAAAAGAATATTTTCTTTTGTTGCCTGTGGCCTCTCCCTTCGTGGGTTTTATAGGGGCAGAGAGCTATGTTATCTCCTTGTCCCCTCTCTCCTTTCTCTGGCCCAAGGCTGTCGCTTCTCTTAGAAGCTTTCAACAAAACGCATGGCTTTAAGCCCCTCTCCTGGTTTCTAGGGAAGCCAGCTACCTTGCTGGCTGCGCCAGGCCTAGAAGTGCTTTCAGCCTCCAGCTTTAATGATATGGAGCTGGGACCTAGCTCCCCTGCACATTCAGCTGCTTCCTCTTCTATCTCTCTTAGGAAACCCTGATTCCTTTCCATCGTGGGTCTCTTTCAAGAGCCACTGCAGTTACTTGAGAAGCTTTTGCTCACCTCTGGACTTTCATTCCTCCATTAATCCTTTAGGGGACTACTGATAAAGCACAGTCGCTGTCACGCACTACATGGCTGCATACAATCAAGAAACTTCGGTCAAGGACGAGGGCAAAATTTAAGTACAAATTTTTTATGTTAAAAAAAACCTTTAAAAAAAAAGAGGTTTACAACAGGTATATTAAGAAAATAATGAAAATGCAAATAATCTAAATGTCCCCAAATAAGCAATTTGGTGAATAAACAGTGGTACATTCACACAGTAAAAACCCAGGCAATAGTTATAATTATTGTGCTGGAAGGTGATTCTCAGAGTCCAAGTACTACGTACAGCCTGCGTCAGCCTGTAGGGCGTCTCCAAAATGTGAGTTTCTGGGCATGTGTCCCAGTTACTGAATCAAAAGTTCAGGGAGTAGAACTCAGAATCTTCATTCTTAACAGGTTACTCCGGTGATCCTTAATGCACATTGAAGTTCAAAAACTTACAACTATGTAAGTACAGTCAATCACAAGGGAAAATGATCCTGATATATTGTTAGGTGAAAATAGTAAGTTATAACTTGCAATATAATTTAACTTTAAAAATAATATGACCACAGAATTAGAAAAAACAATTCTAAAATTCATTTGGAACCAAAAGAAACCTAGAATAGCAAAAGCAATTCTGGGCAACAAAAGCAAAGCAGGGGTCATCACAATCCCTGACCTGAAATTATATTACAAAGCTACTGTAATAAAAACAGCATGGTGCTGGCATAAAAACAGACCCCACGACCAATGGAACAGATTAGAAGATGAAGAAACAGGTCCAAACACTCTCAGTCACCTTATCTTTGACAAAGGGGCCAAACAACCTCACTGGAAGAAAGACAGTCTTTTTAACAAATGGTGCTGGAAAAACTGGCTCTCCACATGCCGAAGGTTAAAACTAGACCCATATCTTTCCCCATGCACTAAGCCAAAATCAAAGTGGATCAAAGATCTAAATATTAAAACAGAAACACTAAATCTATTGGAAGATAGAATAGGTAGACAAGGACTTTATGAATGAATCCCCAGTTGCCCAGGAAATATCACAAAGAATCAATAACTGGGATCTAATCTTATTAAAAAGCTTTTGCACAGCAAAAGAAACCACCAACAGAGCGAAGAGACAACGCACAGAGTGGGAAAAAAATTTTGCCAGCTATTCTTCCGACAAAGGACTAACATCTTGACTATATAAAGAACTCAAAAAAATCAGACCCCCCAATTTAAAGACCCAATCCAAAAGTGAGCAACTGAAGTGAATAGACACTTCTCAGATGAAGAAGTAGAAACAGCAAACAGACATATGAAAAAGTGTTCAACATCACTGGTCATTCAAGAGATGCAAATTAAAACAACCCTGAGATTCCATCTCACTCCAGAAAGAATGTCTATTATCAACAAATCAGCCAATAACAAATGCTAGAGGGGCTGTGGAGCAAAAGGAACCTTTCTCCACTGTTGGTGGGAGTGTAGACTTGTGCGACCACTATGGAAATCAGTGTGGAGATTCCTCAGGGAACTAGGACTAGAGGCTCCATTTGACCCAGCTATTCCCTTTCTTGGTATCATCGCAAAAGAATTACAAGCATCATACCACAGCAACATATGCACACCCATGTTTATAGCAGCACAGTTTGTAATAGCTAAATCCTGGAAATAGCCCAAATGCCCATCAACTGAGGAATGGATAAAGAAAATGTGGGGTTTTTTTATACAATGGAGTACTACTCTGCCATAAAGAATGATAAACTTAAGATATTTCTAGGTAAATGGATGCATCTCGAGACCATACTCTTAAGTGAAATAAATCAGACACACATGTTTAAATATCACATTGTTTCTCTGGTGTGAGAAACTGAAAGTGTAAATAAAGACTAAAATGTATTACATTGGGTAAGGGAAGAAAGTGTCCAAATGGGAAAGGGAACAATGGAAGAGTAGAGGGAAAGGAACAGAGGGACAAGAGAAATAAGAAATGGAAGGAAAAAACAGAAACGAAGCTTTTGTAAATAAAGAGGGAGGAAGGGGTGAAGGGAAGGGAGGGGAATGGGAAAAAAAGAATTAACAAGCTATATCATGTACAGGTACAAATCCCCTATGATGAATGTTATCACTATGTATATCTAAACTGTACCATTAAAATAAAATTTAAAAGAAGTAGTATGGACAGATAATGAGATAAAGACAAAAAAATACATAGTACAATATTAACATTGATTAATGATGAGTTTACAGAAGTTTTTTTTATGTTAAACCCTAAAAGTTTTTTTTTACTAGTACACATTTATGGCACATGTTGTTTACACTCCTTGTATGAGTTGGTACGTGTACATAATACATCTTGATTCATTTTTTTCATCCCTTTTCTTCCTCTCCCTTCCCCCTTCCTCCATCTCTTGGTCACTTTCTCCTTCTAGAAAGATCTACCTCCCTACTTCCTATCATCTATCTTTTATTTTGCTCTTTATTTATACTTTGGTTTTCTCGTATAAGAGAAACAATGCAATATTTAATCTGCATGCCTGGTTTCTTTCACAGAAAATTTTTATTTTACTCTTTGCACTTTTGGTATAACTTCTAAATTTCTAAAACACACATATATTTCATGTGCTTTGAAAAGCAATGAAAGTTGTTTTGTTTTTACAGAGGTATATACAAGATAAATGATCAAGAGCTTTTTATTTACTTATATTCTGAATTTTAAAAAACAAATGACAGCTTGGAAAAATGTTGCACCCCATAACAAGTGAAATTTTTAAATGAAGAATTAGAAATGAAGATGAAATATAGGTACAAATTCAATTTTTTTTTTTTTGTGGTGCCGGGGATCGAACTCAGGGCCTTGTGCTTGCAAAGCAAGCACTCTAATCACTGAGCTAAATCCCCAGCCCCTATAGGTACAAATTTAAAATGAAGCCAGAATTGAGATTAGTGTCCAAGAATATGCTGCCCTGAGCTTTAGTATTTGTTTCAAAAGTGAACTATAAATTTGGCTCTTCCTAATGGCACATTAGAATTAAGTAGATATGGCAGACAGAGAGAGAGAGAGGAGTCCAGGATTATTTCATATTTTTAGTTTAGGTAACCAACTGTGTAGATTATAATTTCCTTAACCAGCACAGAGCCTTGACTAATTTTCTTTAAAAAAAAAAAACTTATTCAAACAGCAGCTATGGAATAAAGAGCTGTTTTCTTGCTGCTGCTGGACACTCAGCTAAATGCCTGTCCCAGGTACCAGGCTTGCAATTTGAAAGTCAAGTCCATGTTTAAACATAAAGTTGAAAACTCAGTGAAAAAATGAACAAGGCAGTTGAATAAACACTTCTTCAAAGAAGATATGCAAATGGCTAACACCTGAAAAAAAATGCACATCACTTGTCATCAAGGAAACACAAATCAAAACCACAATGAAATGACACTCCACACCCACTAAGATGGCTAAAATAAAGAACAAATTAAGGGAAATATCAAGTGTTGGCAAGAGTACCAGGAAATTACATTGCTCTGGCAATGTAAAACTTGCAATGTATATGTAAAATGGTGCAGCGGCTGGAGAAGATAGTTTGATGGCTGTCCAACAATTAAACAGCATTATCATATGAGCCAGGAGTTTTGCTGTTAGGTATATTCGAAAGAATTGGGTGATTTCAAAAGAACTGAAAACAGGCATTCAAACAAATAAGTGTACACAAAACTCATTCATAATCACCGAAACTAATAAAGGCATAAACGAAATGTGATATAGCCACACAGTGGCATATTATTCAGCCACAAAAAGAAATGAAGTACTGATTCATGCTACAACATGGATGAATCTTTAAAATATGCTGGTATAAAGAACCCCTGAGTAAAAGGTCATATGTTGCATGATTCAATTTATATGAAGCATCCATGAAAGGTAAAATACATAGAAACAGAAAGCTAACTTGTGTTTTCCAGGGGCTGAGGAATGGAGAGTAGTTGCTTAATAGATACAGAACTTTCTTTTGATATGATGAAAATGTCTTGCAACTAGATGGAGGTGATGATTCCAAAATGTTGAGAATGCACTAAATGTCATGAATTTTGAACTTTAAAGTGGTTAATGATTAATTTTATGACATGTGCATTTTACTTCAATTTTAAAAGGTCAGAAATTTTCAGAGTCACTTAGCTGTAATTTTTTAAAGTTACATCTGAGAACACTGAGGTTTTCCAAGAGATTCTGTTTAGAGAAATAGTGAAATAATTAGTTGCGTACCATTGAGTTTGATGTTACCTTAGGGCATCCATGTGAAAGTGCCAGAAGTCGATTACAATTGCCTCTATGGAACTGGGGAGAGACATCTGGACTGTAGATTCAAAAGTGTCAAGCTGGAGTTGGAGAACGTATATGCCTGAGTGTAGGTTTCCTTTGCAGCCCCTTAGCACAAATGCAGTGAAACAGAGGCCCCAGTGGAGAAATCCCATCACCGGCCCTGGTAAAGTCTTCCCAACAGTGTAGGCTTTACCTTCATTTATCACTTTTAATGAAAGAGGAGTGTGGTGTGGAAATTCTTCACCTGGGCTTTGCACCCAGACACCCCCTCATCAGCTTTGATCTCTGTCTGAAAAGTGTGAAGAATGTCTCACCTTTCTCAGCATTGATCCAAGTGTCTGTGGTGTGCTCATGGGAAAGAAAACTTGTAACTGATGCATCACAAGAAGAGATATGATGTTTGGCTGGAAGAAAGCCAAGTCATACTTTTTTTCCAAATCTTTTCTAATAATTAACTTTATACAAACTTTAGGACCCAGTTAATATTTAAAATGGCATTTAAAAATATGAGAAACCATAAGTGTAAATAAGGACAAAGAGGTTTAATAGATATTATGTAAAAGAAAGATAATATTCAAAAGAGAGGAGAACTAGAAAGGGAGAAGGGAGAAAAGAAGGAAGGGAAAAAGGAAAGAAAGAGGAAAGGGAAAAAATGGAAAAGTGTAAATAAACCTGCTATAAATAGGGAAGGGTGGGGGAGAAGAAGGGAGGGATAGGGAAGGGGGGAAACCAAGATACATTGTGTATAGGTACAAAATAACGATGATGAATGTGATCATTATGTATACAATGTACCAATACATGGTCTTGGTAAAAAAAAATTTTTTTTAATTTTTTAAATGATAAACTTTGATAAGTATTTAAGCTAGATAGGGGTGTGTGAGTATTTATTGTACTATTTTCTCTGTGTTTGTGTGTTGAAATATTTATAATAATTTTAGTGAAAACTTTAACATTATGGTGAGTTAGATTCCATACAAGTTTACTAAGCATCAGTTTTGTTCTAGGCTAATTATGTTCTAGGCTACATATGGCACACGTGTTGTTTTTCTTTTAGGACAAAGGATGTTATTGTACGACTTATTTTTTCTAAACTAAAACCTCAGTATTCAGGTTTAATCACAGCATTGGCACTCTGTGATAAATAAGTGGGTTTTGGGTTGCAGTGTGGGCACTTTGCTCTAAAAGTTTCGCTATCACTGTCTGGTCACTAAACCAAAACCTTCACAAATGATTAGTGTCTGCAGGATGGACCTGTTTGGCGGTGGTTTCCTTTTCTAAACAATAGGCTATATCTTAGGTTGCAATAAATAATATTGTGGAGTAGGAAAATGGTTAACAATCAAACCTTGGGTCAGTAAGAAGTCAAAATAAAATTTTACATACATTAGATTTGAAATACTCTCATAAGACAAATAGTATCCCTCTTCGAAATATAAAAATGATGAAGGGCAATATGAGAGTTGTCCTAAACATTCCTGAATGGCTAATGTACAGAGGAGACATTATATGTCTAGCATCTGCAAAACTAGTTCAGTTTTATTTACTTGGCTCACCACGAAGGTATAAAGTTCACCGGTGTCTGCCAGGGAGGACTACATCATAATCTTAGGCCATGGTCAGTACTGCTAAATTGTCTAGGAAAAATAACTATCACGTACTAAGCTGTGGGTGTGGAGTTTCACATGCCTTATCGCATTTGGTCATTTTAACGGTCCTATGCGCCAATATTTTTAACATACTCATGAACAGCTCAAGAAGTTTAAATAACTTACTTAATCACAAAGTTCACAGTAAAGCTGATATTAAAACTTAGGTCACTTTGGTGCCCAAACTTATCTCTTCTCAATAGAATATGTTATTTCAGGGAATAAACCACTCTGGAATTTGTATCTTTTAAATTTGTTTATGGTTTTTTTTTAGCATGCAGGGGTTTTTTTTTCACATAGGCAAATATATTAATATTTTGCTTTATAGATTATATTTTTTTCTGGCTTGTAAAGGAAATTTCTCCATCGTAAGGTCCTAAATATATGCTGTATTTTCTCTTAAACTTATACAAATCTGTTTCTCTATCTTTAATTTCTATTTGGTGGCGGTATGAATTAGGGATGTAATTTAATTCTCTCCACATGAGAAAATACTCATGCTGTGCCATCAGTCGGAATCCATCATCTCTCCACAAGCTTTTCATGCTTTGTCATATATTGAGTCTGTAAAGGACGGCTTGACTTCTGAACCTCCTGTGCTCTCCTCCACTTGCTTTTTTAATCCCGGTATGAATATTAAATTGTGTTTATAACTATAACCTGTAACCAATATTGATATTTGATATTTGATAGGCTATGCACCATCTATTCTCCAGTTTTTTCTGGGTTATTCTGGGTCTTTTTATTTTTCTATTTGTAAATAGAAAATTCTAAATTCCAAAACAACAAAAGTTCCTTGAAAACCTTCTATTGGGCTTTTTATTTGAACATTTGTTAGTTAGCTTTGAGAGAAGTGACATATTTAGAAATCTTGAGTTTTCTCATCCAAAGCATATCTCGTTACTTATTCTTTCTTTTTTAAAATAGCTTCCTCCATAAAAACATCATGTGCTTATTTCTTATTTATTTATTTATTTATGCATAGATAACTTACACAGTGTGTTCCTGTGGTCAATACAACCTTTTAAAACCTGCATACCGTGATTGTTTACATTCTAAAATCCAATTGACTTTTCTATATTTATATTGTGTCCAGCAACCTTGCTGAACTTTCTTATTAGTTTATAGATCTTATTAGATTGCCAACTATCTTTTCATTGCATTGCATTAATATTAATACTCAAAATTATTGATATACATGGATGAAGTTTAAAGTCTCCATAATTTAAAATAGTATGTTTTTGTTTCTGTAACTGTATGTAACTTTGACTCTAGCATGCCACACCCTTGAGGTGGCATGAAATTTAAATTTAGCTGTTCTTGAGACGCACTTCACTCTGGGGCCAAATCATGGTTCCGAGGTCTTAACTCTGAGAATGCAGGGCTGGTGAGGTCAATATAGTCATGAGAGTGATAGCACATTGTATCGCAAGTGTCTACCACCCTCAGCAAGAGGAAGACTTTATACAAGTGAGCGCCAATGGGCATCATTTTAGGATTCTGCCTACCACCATTGCCATGAACTCCAAGAGTGACAATCTTAAAGCTTCAATATGAAAAATGGGAGAAAACTAAGGAAAGGGATGTCTGGGGTACCCTGAAGAGTTGAGACTGGTATATCCCTTTCCTAGGATGTTAGACCTTCTCTAGATCAATTTCACAAGTACAGCGGGGCTCAGAAATTCAGGAAACATGAACACCAGCCCAATCAGAAGGTACATAAGGCTTGTTGAGCAAAGGGCAGGTGGCTCTGTGAGCAGGCCCAGAGGGCCGTGAGACAAGCTCACTCAGCTCTGACCTGGTCGGTCACCAGAGGCCAGGACTCAGGGAGCATGAGACAGGAGGCAAGGGCCAGGGCATTCAGTGAACCCCCCAAAAAGGAGTGTTTTCTTCTTCTTGGGCTCCTCCAAGAAGGAACCCTTTTCAGCCACGGTTCATGGAAAGCAAAGAAGAAGGATTTAATAACGAGGGCAAAGAATGAGCTAATGATCCGAGACTGTATCAAGTGAGCATAAAGCTTAAGCCACATCCTCCCCCAAGGAAAAGATCTGTTCTCCCTCACTAGAGAGCCAAACCAAAAGACACCAGAACATAGACACTGAGTAGATGGTTATTAACACTGTGGACATCAACTGATCTGTGTATTTATCATGACAAGGTCTACAACAAATTTCAGCAAAGTACCTTGTCCTAACTTAGCCAGTACATTATGATATTTTCTAATAGAAGTAAATGATCTTGAGGAAGGAATGTCTTTTCTAATATAAAGAGTGTACCAAAAACTGTGTACACACTTCAGGAAAAGAAAACAATGTGATGTTTTTTTCAACAGATGGTGTTATCCTCCCTCACAGGGAGGACCCTAGAGGATGTCATATGTTGCTACGCTGCCGGCCCTTAGAGAAGAAATTGAAAATTCATGAGCAGCAATTTCAAAGACCAAGGCTACCCAAGCAGCAGTTTGCCACACTAATAAATGTCTGGAAGCTAATGGCCACCACTTTGAGCACCTCTTGTAATTGTAGAGGCCAAAGGTAATTTGTATTAATCTCATGATGTCTCAGTAAATTTAGTATTAAAATATTTGCACAAGTTTTTCTTTTCCTGAAGTGTGCATACATTTTTTGGCAGACTCGTGTATTGGGGGACCAAATGGTGTAACATGTTAGCCATGTTAACATTGACTATTTCACCTTTTATTCTTCTAAGCATCTGGATTTTTATCAATTTGGGAAACTAATAAGAAATGTTGAAATATGGAATAAAGTCTATTTGAGGTTTTTTCCCCTCATTAATTAGTATTTCCACCCTGGATTTCTTATCTCTCTACAGACAAGTCTGCACACCCCTCAGTCTGCTGATTAAATTACTTCAGTTTCTCCCATCTGGGCTCTGTTCACTGTCTGTGCCCTGGCTGGTCTGGTGCAGAAGTATCTTCCTAACCTCTTTTGCAGGCCTAGCGTATGCCCTTTAGTGCCACATCTGAGCCCCATTCCTGTTTGAGTGAGGTTTGTAGTAAGATGGTCCTGAAACTTTCTCTTTTCTGGAGGCTCCATCGAGTCTCAACCTTGGAGGCACAGACCCAGAAACAGACTGAGCTTCTACAATCTGGGGAATGAGCTCAGAGAGCAGGATCCTAAGGTTAAATGGCATACTTCCTGCCCTTAAAATAGTGAGTCTAAAGACATGCTATCTGTTAGCAAATTATGAAAATGTAACTGGATAAAGTGTACAAATGGTATTAGAATAACATAGGAGTATAGAGAAAATTGTCCCTATATCTTCATAGAGAGAGAAGGGGGCTTCTAGAGTGGTAGTATTTGAGTAGAGGGGCAACCAATGGAAGACAAACAGGTCCTGAATACACCAAACAGTCTTTGTTATTGCAGCTCAAAACGAAACTAGGCTTTTCCTGGTGACCTTAAGTAGTCTTACACTGTCCTACATGTATGGCTGTAGGACCAGGCTTAGCACACTGAAGCCTCCCCAACCCCCACCCACACTTTGGGCATTTTAAGAAGCTGAGTTTTTCAGGGTTTTTTTGTTTTTGTTTTTGTTTTTGTTTTTTTGGTGCAGAGGATTGAACTCAGGGCCCTGCACTTGCTAAGCAAGCACTCTAACCAAAGCTTAGCTTTATCTGACAGGATTTTTGAAGAAATTAAATAAAAGGGAAAGTAATGTAATCTGGTTTTAAAATGAAAATCTCAGTCTGCTTACTCTGTGAAGAATAGCTAGATGGCTGTGAGTGCAGGCAAGTGGAATCCAGGCATGACCTGTTGAGTGCCTACACCCACACTGCAGCTGTAGAGACAGAACAGAT
The DNA here is from genome assembly GCA_004026905.1 of Hystrix cristata. Classification (NCBI taxonomy): domain Eukaryota; kingdom Metazoa; phylum Chordata; class Mammalia; order Rodentia; family Hystricidae; genus Hystrix; species Hystrix cristata. The sequence continues at coordinate 5,818 of PVJO010018500.1, read as the reverse complement.
GGGGTGTTCTGTAAGACCCCTAGAAGAAAGGGTGAGCAAGCCTTGGTAACAGATTTAATGTGGGTAGTTAGGAAGGAGACAGACTTAAGCAACTGATTGGATAGTTACACTATCCACTAAGCCATGGAGAAAGGAGTGTGATGGGATTCATGAACAAAGAGAAAGTTCTGTTTCTCGCTAGTGAGTTCCGAGTGCCTCGGAGTGATCCTGCCTTTGATGCTTCATAACCAGTATGATACATGGGCCCAGGCAGAGGGACTTTTAGGAGTCAGTTTGGAAACCATCTGCACTCCTAGTTTTCTAAGGAAACTGACAAGGCCCTTTCAGGCAAACTGTTTGATCAGATGCCCAGAGGAAGGTTTGAGGAGAAAGAATCAATTGATCAATGACATTCAACCCGGACAGGGACTGCCACAAGCTCTCCAAAGTCACAAAGAGTCGTATACACTCAGAAAACGGAAACAGATCCTGGAAAGAACAGCTAACAAGACCAGCCAGAGGGCCTGGTCTTTCCGGAAGGCTGTGCTGGGCGGGGCAGCAGGTGTGCATGGTCAGAGGTGAAAGAGAGCATGAACTAGGCTGCCTCAGCCTCTCTCTGCTCCGATAGGTTCTGACATTCATTGATCCTTCCTTCATGTTTCTTCACCTGTTGGCCTTATTGTCAGAAGAAAGTCAAAAGCTTTGTTTCCTGGCTAGTGCAGGGGCTGAGGTTTAGGAAGCATGGAGGAAAACCAGACTCCAAGTCAGACTATGAGCAGTCTGAGCAATTGAAATGATGAAGGGAGCAGAAATGATCTGATTGTTCTTCATTTCACCTGTTTTTCAACTTTTAAAAAATAGTTTACCCTATTTCAGCCCTTAGAAACCTTATTTTCACTCAATATTTTTAACTCACTGCATTTTCAAAAGAAATATGTTCCCAATGTAATGTTTCGAAAGCATGAAAAACTAAAAATTCTCCTCTCATCTCTACATTCTTGTCATCTTGTTTGTCTCCCTGGAAGGAGCAAATTAATAATTTTTTTGAGATTTATTCCTCTTGATACATGTAGTTCACTTACTTTTACTGACATAATATTCTCATTCATGAAAATATCTATCCATTATTAAAATATTGTTTCCAATTTTTGCTAATAAAATGTCACAAAGAGTATTCTTTAATGTGTCTGTATATTTACGCATACAAGAATTTCTTTAGGATATATCTTTAAAGCAGAATCTCTGAATTAGAGAAGATATGTCCCTCACTTGTCTTAGATATTGTTCTATTGCTTTACAAAGTTATAATTCTAATGAATATCCCATAAACACTGAGTAATATATAACTTAATAATTTTTGTCATTTTAATAGGTGTGCAATGTAAATCATACCTATTTTTACAATCACTTCTCTATTCACAAGGCTCATGATCTTTTCAAATATTTATTAGTCATCTGAGTTCATTCTAAGGTTCCAGGAATTGCACATTTGCTTTACAGTTGTTTTCCTTAATGATTTTTAAAAGTTCTTTATGTTTCTAAATACAAGTCTTTACCAGATGAACTTTTTAAATATTGTCTCCCAATCCAAACTTATTTTTGTATTTTATGATGCCCTAGAATAAAAAATTTTGAAAGACTTCAATTTCATAAATTTTGAAAGACTTCAATTTATCAACTTCTGCCTACTGCCTTTGAATTCACATATTTGATGAAAAAAAAACAGAAGAAATTAAATTTTGTCTTAATTTATGATTATTCTTTTCTTATATTACTCAGGCAATCCTGGACATATGGATATGGGAGCCTTAAGGTAATTACTTGAAGAGATCAGAGAAATATTTTTCTTCAACTGTATATTTGCATGACCAACAAATACTAATTCTTTAGGAAGTTCTTTTCTGATTAAAACAGATCAGATTAGACCATCATGTTATCTTTTACCATATGTAATAATATCTGAATGTGGCTCTTTAAGTTATGTCCTATTGCTGAAGATTAGAAACTAAATCTATTTGTCTCACCATTTAATTCCCAGTGCTTCACATATTATTATTTACAAAGAAATTAATACATTCTTTATAAATGAAAGAATTGCCCAGAATTAGACATTCAACCTCTATCTGTATAATACAAAATCCCTTCTCTAGGCAATGATTCTCCAGTGTTGTATAATTTGGCTTCCCAATATCATCTCATACGATAGAAAGTTTTAAAATATTCAAGGTGTAAAATGTTCAATCTCTATCTGTCATCTTTATCCGAGGTTCCAGTTGTGGCTACAATAACTGTAAAAAGACAACGGCTCTTTCAACAGTATAAACCCTAGTGGGGTAATTTATGGTTACACCAGTTAATTGTGAGTTTGTGGTTAATGACTAATCACAATGAATTCTTAGCCTCAACTCATCCCCCAGTATTTTGCATTTTCCTATGACACATTTTTCAAGGAATTGTTTTTTTTAATTAAACTTAAGATACTCAAACAGCTATAAAAGTTTATTACTATGACTGATTCAGGCTATGTTGGACTATCTACCCTCAATCGAGAAACCATAGCACAGAGGTTTTCACCCATACACTTCGCCCACCGAGCTCCCATTATCTGTCTTTTGCAGAATTCTCTGAGAATGTAATTTATACTCTCTGCACTTTGGTCCGGCCAGAGTTCATCTGGAAGCAAGATATCAGAAGATGATGTAGATGGAAACATTGGGCCTGTAATATACAGTTATTTTATAGAATAAAGAAAACACAGGGTGGAAATCACGTACAAAAGAGGAAGTTCGAGGAGTTGATGGGATTCTTAAAAATAAAAATTCATTCTTCATATAAAAAGCCAACACTAGGGATACACAATTGCTCTCCACTTTGAGAGTGCCATGTTCCTAGAAGAAAACTCAATGACGGAAAGTGAGGATACGCAGGGAGGGGGATACTATCACACAAGTTAAAATTAACCAAAAGTACTTTTAAAGGCAAACAGGTTGAAATCAAATGCCAGAAATCAAATAATTGATAGACAGAATAATGAGAAATGAGAATTTTGTTTCATAGAATAAGATAAATGTAAAACTACACTTGAAGACCTCAAATTCCTAAAAAGACTCCTCCAAGTCTTATCCCTGGAGATCCCGAGAACCTTCTGGAAAATTTCCATTTTCAGTTGCTCATCCCTCAAATGTCTTCTGAGTATCTACTAAATAACATAGGAACTATTAGTTTACTTCTCACTTCCCCCTCCCTAACATCCACATATCTTCTACTTTGCATCATGTCCTACCCTCCCCATCATGCCCAGACAGCACACATGTGCACATGTGCATCGTACTCAGGGCCAGCCTTAAACACACTGTAGCACACAATCAGTTAGTCTTGGCTGCCATTTGGTCACTGTCTGGCTGGATAACCACACAAATGTAAAACAGGGAATGAAACCTGCGAAAGGGTGAAGGAAAAGACAACCTCTCTAAGGCCAGCAATTTCTTCTGCTGACTCTGTAGGACTGAGTCCCAACTCTTCCTGTCTTGTTGAGATACTGACTCACAGGGACAATTTTCTCGATGACATGCTGCATCTGCAGAAGGCACAGGCTGTGCTTCCTTCTCTCAGTGAGGCTGGGAATCTCCAGACCTTTATAAGACTGAAATACTGCCTTTGCTCTCCCACTAGAAGTGTGCAGGTGGTCAGTCCCTCAGCCCAGCCTCTCCATCACCAACCTGGATTAAACAAGGAATTAAAGATGGCCACAGAGGGTATTTGTGAGGAGAAAAGGTCTTAATGGAAAGATATCCAGGGGGGTTACCTTGTTTGTAACTTAGGAAAGAGGTTGTCTCTGAGCTTTGACTTTTATCCTGGGACAAAGGAATACCCAAAATTGTACTTTCCCCCCTTTCCTATCCTGACTTTTAGAGAAGGCAGAGCCTGAAGCAAAGATTTAAAAAGTGACACTTTGAGAGATGCAGACTGAGGAAAAAAAGAACTGACTTCAAAAAAGTGCAATGCAGTGTGGTATGTTGTCTGGCCACTACTTCAACGAACTTGCTAAGATACAAAAACAAGCTTTCCACCAAGCTTGGTCACTCAATGGGACTTCATAACAATTGAAGGGATCGCCACTGGAAGAAAGCAGCTTTCCCTGTCTTTAACAAAAACTGAATTTATTGTTTTCTAGGCAAAGGAGAGCAATGATTGTAAAAAGGAGTGTCTCTCAACCAAGCAGAGCTAATCTTACTTAGGATTTGAGAGATGTGAAGTCCAAAGATTCAGAAGTGAGGATGTTTGGGAGTTAACTGGGTTTCAGCTACAGAAGCATGGACTGTGAGATGAGCCTGTAGCTGGTTGGCTTAACTACAACACCCTCCTGAGTTGACACCCAGGAAGCCAGGCCCCATGCCTTCTAGTGTGCTGTTTCATTCACGTCCAAAAGGGGAGACGTAACATAGTAGAGATGGGGTATGGACTGAAAGAGGAAGAAAAACAAGAGGGAGAGAGACAGAGGATGAGAGAAAGGGGAGAATGTGAGAAAGAGAATGAAAAAGAATAGCAGAATGACAGAGTAAGAGAGAATGAGAAAGAGAAGGAATAAGAAAAAAAGAATGAGCAAAGGAGAGCAGAAAAGGGAGTGAGGGGGAGAGGAGGGGGATAATAAAGGGGGGTGAGAAAGAGAGGGAGCTTGTTTAGTCATAGAAAGGGGGTTTGTCATGAATGTAGAGGGAGATACAGATCCTGCCCTGGATGCTGAGTGCTAAAACACAACCTTTCCCAAAGAGAGGAACAAGAATGTTGTCCGCAGGGAATAGTATCCCAGAATACCAAGAATCCCAGTTCTTTCTGTTTTTCTTCAAAAATGAGCAGAACTCTTGAGTCCAAACTGCCTCCAGAAACTTCTGATTCTGATTGCCCAAAAAAGCATGGAGCGTGGAGAAGCCAAAGGCTTTTCACCCCCCAGCTCTGTGAGAGACCTTCATGTTGGTGCTTCTCCCCAGGACCTCACCACGCCTGGAGCCACGGCATGACAGTAATCTGCAGATGTGCCCTATCAAGGGAGGGGAAAGCATGGCCTCTCCCCTCTGTGAGCCCTGTGATCTCACCTGAACAAGACAGCCCCACAGCCCCAGTTGAAGGGACCTAACAGAGCGCAGCAACAGGTTCAAGGAGCCCCAGGTCTTAGCTCTTTGGGGAAGATACCCAGTAGGAGAATGGCTAGGTATCCTCCCTGAAGAGCTAAGGACATCATACTTCAGAGATGCTTGCATGACAATGTTTATAGCAGCACAATCTGTAATAGCTAAATTCTGGAAGCAACCTGTATGCCCATCAATAGATAACTGGATAAACAAAATGTGGTATCTATACATAATGGTATACCATTCAGCTATAAAGAATGACAAACTAGAGTCATTTATCGGAAAATGGATGGACATGGAAAATATAATGTTGAGTGAAATAAACCAGAGTCACAAGCTTGAATATCATATGGTATCCCTTATTTGAATGAGGCAAAATGCAAACAAAAGAAAAGGGTAAGCAATGGACACGAAAAGGCAAAGGGTTAGATATAAGCTAATAGACAAAGAGTTCAAGGGAACAAGAAGAGGGCAAAGGGGGAGGGGAATGGGAATCCAGAGGAATAATGATATCTTTTTTTTTTTTTAATTTTATTTTAAACCAAGAACATGTATTGGTACATTCTACATACAATGGTCACATTCATTACATTAATTCTGTACCTATACATGATGTATCTTGGTTCTCCCCCCTCTCCCCCCCTCCCCTCTGCACCCTCCCTCCCTATTTACAGCAGGTTCATTTATCATTTTCCATATTTTCCCTTTCC